>JAHPZR010000159.1:0-61276 GCA_019787425.1 Platygyra sinensis | reverse complement strand
GTAAATTTATTAATTATTATAAGAGTTGAAAACCACAGTAGTATACTAACAAGCTAGCTACCGTGAACAAATTGGTAAACCAGGTTGATAAGGATGCCGTGTAAATATTTTAAAAAGATAATGATACTAAAATTAATGATCTTGCTTTAAATTTGGAAATTATGGGTTTTTCATTTAACTAATGCTAAATAAAATATTTGACAAACCTTTGACTTTCATTGTTCTTGTTGTCGTCTTTGTCTTTTTCGCTGCCGTTCTTCTTATAATTATTGTGTTTCAAACTCAAATTTTCAACACCTGCATGGTAGAGGTGATAAGTAATTCGTCATCCATTCGATCAATTTTTAAATTAAATTGAACAAGCGATCTTAACCAATTTACATTTACAGAGAAATTTGATTCTTTACGGTAAAATTCTATTAGCTGTGCTTCACAAATATGAGCCATGACATACTGGATTCCAGTCTTCCGTGATGTCAAAACCTTTTTTTAGCCACCCTGGGCGTTTCATTTTGATATTTACCAATGGTATCACATCTGCATGATCCAGTAAGCATATCCAATTTAATGATTTCAGTTCTTGGCTAGTTCTTACGTCCTATCCGCTCCTTATTGTAATCTACTTGACTGAACCAATTTCCATGAAGCACTCACATCCAATGTTATATATCTCCAGAATGAATTCTTCGGGGAAAATAATGTTCAATATTACGAAGTTCGTCATTCTTTGCGTGAATCCTCTGAGATCTGGATTGAGTTAAATTGCTGTTATATTAATTGTTTCCGTTACTATTGTAACCGTGTGAAAATTAGTTCGTTGTAATTGGCCGAGAAAAAACGAAACATTGGGTCAAATTTGACAAATTTGGCTTGGGTTTTCCACTCTTTTCACCCAAAAATTTGTTTTAGCGTTGTTTTTCATCATCAAATCTATTCATATTAAAAAAAGTAAAGATATATAATTTGTCATTCCCCATTGGGGCTTTTCAGGACTAATGTAAACAAACGATCAGATAGATACATATTCAAATTTAAGAATCTCAACTGGCGGGAGGTAGAGTCGGGAACTCTAGGCTACAGAGAACAACATCAGCTGGCGTTCAGAACGGGTTTGAACTCGGGACCTATGGAATTCAAATCCGGCGCTCTAACCAATCAGCCACTATAGTTAAAAATCCCAACTGGCAGAAGGCAGACCAGTTGGCTATTTACAAAGCTTGACCGAGGATTTGAACTCGGGACTACCGAGAACCAAATTGCGCTAATAGCAGTTTACAGACATTCCACTGAAACAAAGGAAACAAAACATTTCAAATATTCACCGGAACTACTGACAAACATATCCTTCAGTCCTTCTGGTAGCAGGGCGGAGGCCTTGAATCCGGGAGCTACGGTTTACGACACCAGCGCCCTAAATCACTCGGCCACGCTGCCTCCACAAAAGCATTGCGTCGCTCTCTTTAACCCTTTGATGCCCAAGTAGCAATATACAGCAACTTAATGGTTGTGCTCTTTGTACCACTTGTGACGTCATCATTTTAAATGTTACCAGGTATTCTTGTTAAGCAGATGGTAGAGCTAGGATATATCGATTCGCACAACAAGGTAGCGAGAGTAAAAGGGCCGTGAAAAATTAAAGGTAAAGGGCAAAGTCTAAATTTTGGCTTATGCACATGCACCAAATTAAAATATTCTACATTTTTGTCAATCTCGTCAGTCCCAGAGTCTTCGCTCCCCTTGACCAGCGGTCGTAAAACTAAGGCTCTAGGAACAACCATTCAGGCATGCGCCATAGATGCAGACTACGCAGTGAAACGGATGGGCAGAACTCGGTTACTCATGATTTCAAAATGGTTGCTACCTCTCTCGTCTTCTGACCTCTGGTCATGGGGAACGAAGACTCTGGGAACAAGATTGTTTAGTACTTAGTTTTGGAGAAATCTATCTGTTTAGCAAAAAATAGCTTTTTAAGCAAAACTAAGGCTCATTTAGCGTCATGGCAGCCAAAAAAAAATGATTTAACGGTTAAGAACGGCATTTTTTGGCGACCATTTGGTCTTGAAAGGGTTCATTAGAACCGTCTTAAACTTAAAATATCTTGAAAATTTCTTCAGAGATGTCTCGGGTTTTGATCCTGCGCGCTATGTAGGTTAATAAGTGGTTCAAAACAATGTGTTCCACAAGAATACAAAAATACTTCTATTACAGACAATACCTATTAAACACAAAGGTGTCTCTCTCCCAAACTAAGTTAAATTAGGGCCATGCGAAGAAAAAGGCATCTTAACTGGGGCTACAGGGATCCCACCTCCCGTGTACATGATAGCGTAGTCAAGTAAACCTTGTGCCCATGAAGTGTGCGCATAAAAAAGTAGGCACCGTCGTCAAAACAGGAAAAAAAACACTAACATCAACTGATAGATGAAGATTCTTCGTTAATTAATTAAGAACTCGAAATGTCACTGAAAAGATGCTTTGTAGACGTTTAATATTGGACTATCAGAACACAAAGTAGTTAACTAGCATAATTTAAATTGCCTTTTTTTCATGAGGGTAAAAGATGCAGAAAGCGAATGCTGTGATACCTTAAGAATGTAAAATCTTCAAACTCTTAGTGCAACTAGCACTACCCGACCCACCCTTCATAATTCAGACCTGAAGGGAAACAAAAGCCCTTGATACGTATTAATGATGCTCACTGCACTTATTTTAAGCGGAGATATTGTTAATATCTTTGTGGTTATTTCCGTAATAATGCTCTTGTGCTTTCCAGAATTTTTATATGGGTAATGTATCAAATGTTGGCTGTTTTTTTGTGCACTCTGATAACCGGGAAGTTTATCCCAAGCCATCAGTCGATTGCCAGATGCTGAATACTGAAAGAGCGCTCCCTGCTTCTATCTCTGAAATTGCAGACTTGTTTTCCTGAAAGGTAAGATGACTGCATTCACTTTTCTTGAACGGATTCAAAAGACAACTTGCCGTTTTTTTAGACTTGAATAAAAATCACCCTGATCATGCCAGCTCCGAACATTTCACCATTTAACATTATATATTATTGTACTTTTGGTCTGAACAGCATCATCGTTACAGAAACTGCAATATCGGTTTGTTGGCTGGGGTGAAGTCAATGTTTTTTGTCCGAGACTGCCATTCTTCTTCGCCCTAATTTTTAAAAAGGTTATCATCTTTGTGTTCAGGTCTGCCGAGCGTCATAACTGTTGAGTATCATAAGCTGGGTGGGAATTAGATTTGTTGAAAAAGAGAAAAATTGGTGACAGGAAGTTATCGAAAATGAAAGAGGCAATATATTTATTAACTTGTCACAAACAGAGCAGCTGGTTCTAGTGTGAGACAACAAATAGAGTTGCAAGCGATCATGAATAAAAAACAAACCATCTGGCTATCATGCCGTAATGTTAAAGTTAACGATTTTTCAGTCGTTCAATGTTTTGGAAATTCAACGAGTCATCACAAATGCCTTGCGATTACGTCTAGGCTGGTGCGGGATATCAGAGGTGTGATTGAGAATATAAATTTTTTTAATGAAATACTTTGGAGCACTTGCAGCAATATCATGAGGACCTTTGAATCTTAACCGTTACTTGGCAGGATTTGCTGTAATTACTATGCCTTGATGTCGCTTGCCATTTTTAGAACAGAAAATTTTTTTTTCTTATTTCCTTAAGACAGACTGCTATCTTGATTTTCTTTCCACTGTTACTAAGTAATGCATTTTCACTCTTTATGAGAGTAGGAGTACAGTCGAACCTTCCGTAAAGGACCACCAAAAATATCAAGCCAAGGTGGTCGCTACTGGAAAGTGGTCGTTTAAGAGAGCTTAGACCATAACGGGTCAAAATTTAACATAAACAAGTAGTCTGTATGAGAAGAGAAATGCTTCTTAGTATTTCCAAATATCTCTTTTCGTTCCAGAGATATTCAAGCTTTTAAATATGCAAAGTAAAAAAGTGATAACGTCATATACTCAACCAAATTTTGATCAAATATGATTTAAAAAGATTTCTCAGCCAATTTTTATCACAAATGTTTGATTCTTTGCAGTAAGATTCTACTAAAAGTGCTCTGCAATACGAGCTCAAAAACGTTGTTACCATGGCAACATAGCGGGTTCCAGACTTCCCCAATATTACAGGCTTTTGTGGCCACCTTTGGCTTTCCATTTTGATATTTTTTTGCTAAGATGCCCCGTATGCGTGTGATAAGCATATATTTCTGTTAGCTTGGGTTTGTGACCTCCTTTGACAGTTTTCAAGCTGAAAATCACTAACATCTTTGAATCAAGTGGGTGGGGACTGAAAATAGTGAGTTTCCATGGTAACAAAATGTTTTATAGCTGTAGATGTGTTTACTGTAGAACTGTTAGCTTGCCAAGTTTCAATGGTCCTCGCTGCAAATTGGCCAAGTTCTATTTATATACTTGATGTAATATTGGGTTGTGTGTATGTTGTCATCAGTCATTTCATTTGCATACTTAACAGAAATTTTAATTTTACATATCTCCGAAACTCTCCGATATTTACAAATGGTAAATGGCGTTTTTGTTCTTTTATGGAGTTCTATGTGATACACTTAAAAAACCAAGAGGTAGAAATTTGATCATAGTGACCACTTTAACCCATGCGTCAATGCCGGTTTTGTTCATGTAAAGTAAATTTCGAGAAAAATAATCGATTCTTCCCATTGGGAAATTTTCGTTTCTTGTGCTAGCCTGGAATACGATGATGCTACAACAAATTATTATCCCATTTTCGCTCCATTATCTGTCAAGTGGTCGCTTACAGGTGGTTATAAACAAAGGAAAATTTCAAACTTTTAACTTTAAAAGTGATCGCGGTCGCTTACGAGAGGTGGTCGCTTAAAAGAGATTCCAAAAAGTGCTCGCCAAGATTTAGGTCTTAGTGGTTTTTCATTCAAACTTTATTCGGAAAAGTGTTTCATCCAAATTTATAGAGCTCTCTAGTTGACTTTTGCTATTAAAACGGACGGTTATTACTTCAGAGCTCCGACACATTGAAATTAATACTTCCTTAAGTGCAAGAACTTTCAGCTACCAAAAACTTGAACAATAACTCATCCTTGACCTACATATGTACGCAAGAACCGTTTATACAGCCGCCATTTTGTGGATATCATAAACGTTCTCTATTGTAAATGGAGAACCCTACCGAGCTTTAACATTGTAAAACGACAAGTTATTACAAGGTTTTGCATCTGATGAGGCTAGAACTTCAGATTTATTTCCTGCAATTAATAAATACACCCTTTTTGCGGGCTATTTTTTATTCACTTAACGTAAAAGCCTATGCATAATATGTATTATTCTCATTAACTTTGTCATGTCTATTTTCACTGAAACTAAAACATGTTAATAAATAGCAGTATGGTTTGTTCGTCGTTGCAGAGACCAGTCATCATGGACTACAACAGATGGAACTTGTTCTGGAGTGTGTGCTTCGGATCTACAGCGTGTCTAATCATCTTTGGTAACTCACTGTCCATCTCAGTGTTTTCCAAGCGAAGACTTCGCCGTCGTGCTTATTATTTGTTAATCGATTTGGCAGTAGCTGATCTTTTGGTTGGATTGTTTTCAATACCGATATATATGACGACGGTCATGTCCGAGGAAGCACTTGTGTCACGAATGGTATTTGATTGTGTGGATATGTTTACAGGGTTTTCTTCAATTTTCACATTGGCTTTCATTTCTCTTGAACGACTGCACGCTATCGCTCGACCATTTCGTCATCGTCAGCTCTCTTCGCATTGCTACGCCATTGCCATAGTTACGCCATGGATCCTCTCTCTCGCTGTGACTTCAACGCGAGTGTTGCTCGCTTTTTCCGTCATAGAAATTCAGCACTTCGTTGTTGTTATGATCATTAGCTTATCGACCCCTCTTTTGATTTATTGTGTTTCATATGGCGTTATTTACAGAAAACAGTCCTCTCGACCACAGGGAGTTAGGGCGAGGGGCGAATCCAGGTTGTCTAAGACACTGGTATTGATAACGGGAGCGTTTGCGCTGACATGGCTACCATTCCAAATGCTGGTGATTGTGTTAAACATTTGCGTGCCGTGTAAGAAAGTTCCTGCTGTAGTTGTTTTCGGAATTAAGCTCCTGCAGTTCGCTAACTCTTTTGTTAATTTTGTAATTTACTGCCTGCGAATGCAAAGTTACAGAAATGCGCTTTATCAGATCTTAGCCAGATGTAAATGCTGTCTTGCTAGACGCCGAGAGCTTTATCCGTTGACCGATATTCCATCAAGTATTAAGCTTGTTTCTTTCTCAAGCACACTAAATTCATTATTCCAACACAAAACTGAAGACCAAACAACATAAATAGACAAACCTCATGGCAAAGTTTCAAAAGTCAAATCATGGGGGTTGGGGGTGGTCCCAAAGTTGGGTGGGGTTGTGCGGCCCATTTCCAAATAAGAAGCCAGAAACTGCAAGGGACTGTACACGATAAACGCTGCCTACGAAGGATCTACAAGAGATATGATCAGCCAAGAAATGTAAAGACAAACAATAAACTGCAAGGCTGATATTACCTGAAAGATGGTTTGAGACGCCAGCATGACAAGAACTGATAAAGAGGGATCGCTAGTCAATGGACAACTGTTTCGCCCTTAATGGGACTCATCGGCACTGTGCAGTGAAGAAATGTAGCGCCAGCCCATGAGCCAACGTACATAACTTGCAGAATGACCCATTCAGTATATCAAGTTCTGTACTCACTTTCCCTTACCCTTACCCTTACACTATTTATGACTAAAATCTGCAATTTCTGTTACCCTATGAATGAGCTGACCTAAAATTTCATTCCCTATTTATGGCTGGCACTGTTGCCCCAATCCAGTAAGTCATGAAAGGCTTTTATTTGCGGTCTTATCAATAATGATGAAAAAGTACATTCTTATTCTTAGACTCATACCCCATCAAGACTAGAGTGCAAAAACCATACATAGACAATGACCAAAATGGCCAATGCAAAATCACTAAAACCTATGCGTTATTTATGACAATAAAGGCTAAAACACCAAACCCTTCAAGTCAACACATACCTTGATAGCCCATATAAGTAAGTACCCTTCCGGGGCCTAAACCTTCCTCCGGCGGTTTCGTCCACTTAACCGATTATAAACACCTCGGTGGTTTATTAACTTTATTTTAAAATACATTTGTTTTTAATTACTCGCGGCCACATTTTTATTACTTCTGTAAACTTATGATAAAATGACTGACTTAAATTTTGTCAAATAATGGAAAAAACGGTTTTTTTTTTTGCGCCTTGAAGATGGAAAGTAACTCAAAGTCAATTTTTTTGCTTGTAAGGTTATTTTAATTTTTTTTTTCTGTGCTTGTGTTTACTATTTTCGCTTATTTAATTTTGCGCACCTATAATTTTGGTGCGTTAAAAAAAATAAATGTGTATTAAATCCATAAAGAGGAACGTTTTTCGTGTTTGCATTCAGTTCCAGTGGCACTCAACCCTAAACTATTACCAATAAACAAAAGTGATTGGTTTTCTTATGGTTTTCTATTCACTGACTTCAACGATCTCAAGTGCACTCCTCTTGAACGGAAAATTCTTGATATAAGGCTAAAAAATGAACAAAACTGCAGCTTAGTTTGTAAAGGGGAATGGTTATGCAACTCGACAAAGTTTGTTATTGCATGTTTTTGTTCTTTTTTTGGCCTTGGCAGTGCACAAAACACAATAGCCGTTTACTACTTACTGAGGAACTAACCAGTAGAAACAGAGAAACGTGTTAGTAACGTAATGGATGCATAGTGTATGAGCAGAAAAAAAAAGATTGTGGACGGTCATGGACCTTCCAACATAAATCTTGGCATCTTTGTTTGCTCCTTTGAAATTTGCTTCATAACCACCCCACTCTATTAACTATGGCTTCGTTGCCTGTATTTTATCCGTGGTTTTAACTTCCCCAACAAACTTTAAGTATTTGTACACTCATTTAATGTGAAGTTGCAGATTATGTGTCCTTCGCCTAGCCAACCCGCCAGATTTCCCTTACTTCTCTTCAAGTTTCCACGCTTGTGTTCTCTGTTATCAGTCCGGAATATCCCAATATATTAGGACATCCCTGACGTCATGAAACTCACGTTTCAACCAATGAGAACGCCTGTTTTGGTTGAAGTGTTGGGTTTCACAACAAACCAAGGGATTCAAGATGGTGGACAAAGAGGGTCGCGAATGCTTTCGAATGCCATGAATGCGGGTCTTCAGGAGGTACACACTTATCTCGAATTGAGTTAAATACTGTCACAACTATGAAATAAAGGGAAAGTTTGCGTTCGCGTGCCATGTCACAGACAATTCTGCCCAGATAACGATTATCCTCGGACCGAAGGATCGAAGCACTGACCACGAAACGCAATTTAAATTGAGAACAGCGGGCAGAGTTTGACGAGCTGCTGTTATCATTCTTGGAAAGAGACCATAGAATCAATAAACATCTTTACTCTCCATTTTTCTAAGCACAGAATTGATCGATATGAGAATCGAGACTTTACTCTTATAAATCTGGGGATTATCGGGCCGAAATCGGCAGGACGCGCGCGTTCTTTGTTGCCGGAAGAAAAACATTTTAGATGTCCAAAATGTTATACGAGGAAATGAAATCATTATTTAAAAAAGAATTTTCAATAACGCATACGAGTGAGAAATCCTTGTTCTGCTATACAAAGTATACTAAGGTAGCAAAATGTATGGATAGTTAAAATCTGTTAATATATTTTTCGTAAATCTTAAATTTCTCCATTTTGGTATTTATTTCAAATATTCCTTGTATCTATTTGTTGCTGTGCTAAACGATATCGCATCTGATTTCCACATTAGAATTATGAAAGCTTACGTATCATTGCTGACTTTAAGCAAGGTATTTACTCAAAAATATCAAAATATAATTCCTGGACAGGTTGGCAAGGGATAATTCACAATCTATCCACATTTCTCAAGGATTTCCTATGTATTTATTTAAAATAACATACAAAACAACTTCAATCTTGAAAGAAAAATCAATTTTATTTTGTTCACTCTTATAAAGGTACTCTCAACCTTGAATTTGCCTCTTGGAAGAATGCAGCACCTGAAACAAATCACAAGTGCTTAGAAAGATTATTACACTGATTACAGATGTCAATATTATTACAAATGTTTTTTTCATTTTAAAGTATGAATCTGTTTTGACTACAGTTACCACATTAGTCTCACTAAATAAGAGACTGCCCTCAAGTGGTCTGACTGACTCTTATGTTCTTTTTTTTAATACATATTCGTAACCAAACTGATATGTTCCCTGTTGACAACTTATGTTTTGCATTAGTTTCACAATTAGTATTGTGCAACAATAATAATAATAATGAGCTTGATTTAAACAGGGAGCACCTTCAGCAATCTGTTCTCCCAGGTGTCCCTGACACAAATAAATAAATAAATAAATAAATAAATAAATAAACACTTGGCAATAAACTCTTGTAGCTTTTCAGTCTTCATAATGATTATTTTGCAAAAAATACTACTTTCTGGTACATTCAAGCTTCATGAGGAGGCAAAAAGAATAAACACCTACAGTGAACAGCCGCAGTGTGTATAGCTTTCAAAAAATGCCAAAAAAGAGTATAATGTCCCCTACAAACCTTAACTTACATGTCTGCATGGCCCCTCCACGTCTGATAAATGAGCACATACAATATCCCTCTACCCCGGGGAGGGGGGGGGGTAGATACTCCCTTATATGGGCTATATAGGTATGCGCGACCCCAAAGGGTATGGTTTTTAAGCTGTTTTGGTCATAAATAGGGTATCAGTTTTAGCCTAAGTTTTTCAGGGTTATCAATTGCAGCCTTTCCTTTTCAAAGTCATCCTACCTTGTTTTTTTCCAGTTTAAATATTATATCTTTGGTGTTTTTCTTCCTTGAAGAACTATTGCTTCAAGGTTTGTTTTAATGTCAAGGCAATGAACCACAGATCATTTCACTGATGCTGACTCAAACTCAGCTGGACTTGGTTCAAGATGTTTTTTTTTTAATCTAACTTAAGTTATATGTATTTTTGTATTCTTGTTGTGACTGCATCTTGAATAAAGAATTCATGTGCTTTGCTTTCCTGGCTTTTGCGGATAGCCTGCCTGGTTCAGATTTCAGGTGAGATTCACACACACAGTACAACTTTCACTGTGCGGATCTGATAACATGTATTGACAAGGGTCACAATTTTAATCTTGCCTTCAAGATACTTTTTTCCCACAAATTAGTTGGGACTTGGCACAAATAAAACATGGATGAACATTTGGCGAATCAACCAAAACAGCACTTGCCAAGCTTTATCCATTTCACTGATGCTTCCACTTTGCACTTAATTTAATCAAGTTAATCAACCGCTCTATACGGGATAACAAAGACCATATGCAATGAGGGAATCCACAAGAACACTGCTATTAACGACAAGAGTGGTAAGACCATCACAAATGACTCCAGCAGGCTTGCTAGATGGAAAGAGCACTTTGAAGAGATCCTCAACAGACCACCACCGACGAACCCAATAGTGATAACAGCTGACGAAGTTCTTGAGATTGAGGAGATAAGCACCAGACCAATCAGCAAAGGAGAAGTCAAGAATGTGATAAGTTCCCTAAAAAATGGAAAAGCAGCTGGTGTTGACAACATTGTTGCGGAGTTGGTAAAAGCAGACATCAAGACAACTACATAAAAACTGCACGAGGTCATTCAAATGATCTGGGAAAACGAGGTGATGCCACATGAATTGTTGAAGGGGCTTATTGTCAAACTACCAAAGAAGGGTAATTTAAAAGAATGCACAAACTGGCGAGGTATCACGCTTCTTGTTATAGCTAGTAAGGTGTTGGGTAAGATCCTTATCGAGCGTTTGAAGAGCGGGGTTGATAAGAGGCTAAGAACAGAGCAAGCAGGATTTCGACAAGGAAGAAACACCACAGAACAAATCTTCATCTTGCGCAACATTATCGAGCAGTCGTATGAGTGGCAAACCCCTCTAGTAATTAACTTCATTGACTTTGAGAAAGCCTTTGACTCACTGCACCGACCCAGCCTCTGGGACATCATGAAGGCGTATGGTATACCAATAAAGATCATAAGGATAGTCCAACTTCTATACCAAGATAGTGAGTGTGCAGTTCTCGATGGCGGCCAAACATCCGAGTGGTTCAAAGTCGAGACGGGTGTCAAACAAGGTTGCGTAATGTCTGGGTTTTTGTTTCTCCTTGCCATTGATTGGATAATGTGCGAGACGACCAAGCAAGCCAACACCGGAATAAGATGGAGGTTCATGGACCAACTAGAAGATCTTGACTTCGCTGATGACATTGCTCTGATCTCCACCACCCAACATCAGCAAAAGAAGACAGACAAGCTTGCAGAAGCTTCCCAGCGAATAGGTTTAAACATCAGTAAGACCAAAACCCAAGTCATGAGGCTGAACTGCAAGATCACAGAGCCAATCAAGTTCCAAAATGGTGACACTATCAAAGAAACCAAGGATTTCACCTATCTAGGAGCTGTTGTAAGCACAGAGGAGGGTTGTGATAAAGATATGGAGAGTAGATTAAGTAAGGCCAAAACAGCATTCGGGAAGCTAAAGAGAATATGGGGCTCGAAGCAGTACAATAGGAGGACCAAGATCAGGCTATTTAACACCTTAGTCAAGCCAGTCCTGTTATATGGAAGCGAGACATGGAAGACCAATGTCCAAGACAACAGAAAACTAGATTCCTTCCAATACCAGTGCCTCAAAAGAAGCCTGGGTATATTTTGGCCTTACATAGTATCGATTGATGAACTTAACGAAAGAACAGGATGTACAAGGATGAGTGTAGAAGTAAAGAGAAGGAGATGGAGATTTTTGGGACATGTTCTTAAGATGCCCAGATAACATCACTGTGTCACGGCACTTACCTGGACACCTATGGGCAAAAGGAAAGTCGGTCGCCCCAAAACCACCTGGCGCCGTACTGTGGAGAAAGAGAGGACAAAGGCGGGCTGGACGTCCTGGGAGGAAGTGAGAGCCATGGCCAAGGATAGGGACAAGTGGAGGAAGAGTAGTGCGGCCTTATGCGCAACTGAGCGCGAAGAGGATAGGTGAGGTGAGGTGAATCAACCGCTCAATCTGAGGTACGCTTAAAACAGAGTACCAGACAAGCCACCTATTATTACATTTAAGTAATAAAATTATCTTTAAAAATACCATGTATGGACCAATGATTGGGTAAAATAAAATGTAAAAATAATAAAAAAAAATCTGCATTAAACTTATCACAATAGACGGCGATCAAATTCGTACGGAAGATTGACAGGGTATTTGATTCTTGTGATCCTCGAGTGTCTCTCCACAAATTCGAGAAAGAGCCTAATTAAGTATATCATGGTGCAATTCATATTTCTTGCCAAAATGAACCTATATGGGTTCATTTTAGTCAGTAACAAGGTGAAAATCGAACAAGAATAGCACAAGTCGATCGTGTTACTCTCGGGTGTAATGGAAGAGCGATAGTGGTCTGACTTCTAGAAGAGTCTACCAAAAATCTAGCTTGTCTACCATGCTGAGACTTGGCACGATGAAAGTTTATCGACTAAAGAACGCAGGAAAAATACTGCGAGCTTTACGAAAAATACGTGAATACAAGAAAAAGACAAAGATTCTTCACCTACCTTGAAAACGTGTCAGAAAATCGTCATACATCGCGGTGTTTTTACGGCGCTAACCACATAAAACCGCTTGGAATCTCCTCAACTAGCATCCAGCATAGCCGCTGAAGGCTTGCACTCGATGTTTTCTAGCTAAAAGTCCCGGATGGGCGCCCATACGAAACACAGCACAGCGGAATCCTACATTGCCCGCAGAAGTGACGTCATCACTACAAAGTTTAAGAAAAAGGAGCTACTATGATACGTTTTTTCGAAAAAAATATATATGGGCAACATGAAAAAAAGTCTTGCTAGGAATCAGTTAACTTTTACATCGACGGATCTGCACTAAAGGACTTTAATAATCGCAACAAAATCGTTAAGGCAATTTCGCAGATATCTAATATTTCTAATGAACATTTTGCAACAGTCGAAAACAGACTTGCTAATAACCTGCCCACTCCACAAAAACATCACCTGGACTATGTTGATAAGTGCCAATCTCCAACTTCATCCTTCCTTTTTCAACCTGTTCTAACCCAAGAATTACGGTTAGAAATATTACTTGTACCGAATGATAAATGTTATGGTTTATACTCCTCGCCTACCAAACTATAGCTACTCACATGTTCAAGTGCCGTCACAGCTCCTGTCCTTGCAGAGATACTTAATACATCTATCAGATAAGGGACTTACCCATCAAAGCTCAAAATTGCTAAAAATTACGCCAGTATTTAATAGTGACGATGATACTGACGCAAACAACTACAGACCTATATATTTCGTTACTTTCAAATACGGCTTTCGTAAGAAGCATTCAACCCGACACATGTACATAATATTGGCCAATATTATTAGCCATGGATATTGATAATGATAAACAGACAAACACGAACTAGCTATTGCTATATTGTGGAGGATTCACTGATCTTAAAAAAGCCTTAGTACCGTAGATCAAGACATTTTGCTTGCCGGATAAGCAATCACTATGGCTTTCGTGGAATGATTGGTTCACTCCTCATATCTCCAAAATCGCACGCAAACAACGCAAGTAGGCCATCACATAGCCATTACATCACATTTTTTTTGTACAAAGAATAAAGAATGAAGAGTGATGATAATGATGATGATGATGCCGCCGCCGCTGGATGTGGTGTTCCTCAAGGATCAAGTTTTGGTCCAATGCTTCTCTTGCTATAGAGATGTTCGAATAAAGTTAGGTTTTATGTCTTTACAGACGACACTAACATTCTGTATGCGGACAAAAATTGAAAGATCTTGAGACAATAGTCAACATTGAGCTACATAACCTTTATAACTGATTGACAGCCAACAAACTAAAATGGCTGTTCGCCGAAATCTGTTGCTGCTGTTAATACTCTGACAATTATTCAAAACATTAAGAAAACAGAAGTTATTAGGCCCACAGTCAGTCTTCGAATGTGCTCTATAGACGCTAGCGATAAAAACGAAAAACTACTAAGTCCATTTTTAAAGCTAATTAGAAGTGTTTTCAAGTTTCAAATACCTGTAGCGCGAAGTCAGACTTTCTGGACTCCTCGTACGGGTGAGACAGCTGCGCTTGAATATCAAGTAGCAGCTTGAATCTAGGAATATTCACATAGAAATAGATCAGTAGGAAAAGAAGGGGAAATCAAATTTCTCAGACGCCCAAGCCCAGACTCCCTTCAGTCGAAAACACCTGCCGGGAATCGGGCTCAAAATTTGCATAAATGCGACGAGAGCCCTTTCTGGGGGAAATAGCCTGTCTTACAGAGAGTTTCACATAACTTTTGACGAACGGGTTCCGAAGTTTGTTCGGAATTTCCGAAGTTCGCTACGAACTTGGCAATTTCATTACGTAGTTGTCAATCAAATCATGAACTTCGAAACGAAGTTGTGAATTTCACGCCGAATTTCGTTGGGAAGTTGCGAAGTTCCTCGCTAGCGAAGTTCGCGTCATTCGATGTAGTTGGTTTGGTAATGTAACTACACATGAATTTAAACAAAGTGAAAACATTTCTCAACCAAGCAAGGCTTATTTTATGATGTTTACTTCTGAAATGTAAATTATTTGAGGTACAGAGGGACTCCACATCACAGACGGATGGCGCGACTTGTATCTGGTTTACAGTGGTAATGCAAATACGAAAGTTCAACAACACGACAGTGAAATATTTTGTTTTTTTCACGCAATTTCTAGAATGACGTATGTCCTATAAAAAGGTTTTTTATCTCTGATATATTTAAACGTAAAGTACTTTTAAACCACTATGCGTGGAAGTTCTATCTGAAGCTACCCGAGAAAAAAACCAACACGACAGAAATTGTAATCTATTTTTAGGCAGGTATCGGATAACATCTGGGAAAATTCAGTTGCAACATATTATAACGCATTTTAAAACTAGTAATTCCTAATTGACGTGACCACAACGTCTAAGGAAATTCCGAGACAATTTCACCAAATGGCGCGAACTTCTCTCGCAATGAACTTGTTAACTTCCCAACGAAGTTCGGCGTAAAATTCACAACTTCATTTCCAAGTTCACAATTTGATTGACAAGTACGTAATGAAATTGCCAAGTTCGTAGCGAACTTTGGAAATTCCGAACAAACTTCGGAACCCGTTCGTCAAAAGTTATGTGAAACCCTCTGTAAGGACGTTCGCGCCCAAAAACTTCCCACGCACAGATTTTTTTAAAACCTTGACTGCAGGTAGAAAATGATAAGATTAGATTAAAAACGTAAGAAAAATCGGGGGTCACCGAACTCGTTTTGAAGATAAGGCGCAGCCCGGACCATAGCATTTCTAGGATTTCCAGTCATTCGAGGCGATTCTGGCCGGATTCATTACTATCGGCATATATTTAAGTTGAAGAATCATATCTAAGTTATATGTGCTTAAAACAGCATACATAGGCCTATTTGATAGATCTTTGCTACATGTGTCATTAAATCAGCTAGAATTAGCCTTAAAAATTACAACTTCTAAGTTACACACACCTGTATTCACGTACCAATTCGGCCCTATTTGAACAGTATATGAGAAATAATTAAAACTTCCCACGTACAGATTTTTTTTGTTTTTTAGTATAATGGAAAGAATCAGAAAAGGAAGTGATCTGCCGAAAAAAAAGTGGGGGTCACCGAGCATCCAACAAAAATATTCGCACACAAAGTTAACGCAAAGGTCATCAGCCCTATATTTTGTTGAGTTTTTGAATCCGTGCGTGCGCTTAAAAATGACGTGGCACGCGCGTGACCAATGAATAGCGTGCGCACTAGAGATGCGCAGTAGCAATGGGCGCGAACGTCCTTAAATACTGGAATAGTAAAGCGACTGCGTCTGATAGCTTGGTTCTTAATTGCAAAACCAGACCTCAAAATTTGCAAGTGACTGTTTCCCTTCCCTTGGAAGCGCCACAAGCGTCAATTAACGGTAAGATGAGTTTTAATAAGGGCATGAGGTACCTTCCATGATATCATGGTCATGGTGTAATTGGTGAGGGCAACTTCATACACTTTGACGCTCCAGCATGGGTCAAAACTGAATGAAAAATATGACCACTTTTTTCATATAAAAGTATATGCTGTCACTGGTTTACCAATATTAACTACAACTATGATATGTTAACTTGTTATGCATGTGTCTATTTGTGTTCTTTAAAACGCTGTGACAGCCGGGTTACAAAAATAATGAAACAGCCATCTTCATCGCTCCTATTTTAATTTGTCCAAGAGGCTTGAAAATTACTTCGCGTTTTTACATGTAGCTAACAAAAAAAGGTTGGTTACATCTCGCTAGAAAATGTCTGCAGACTGAAGATCATACAAGTAGGCGAAATTCTTTTTTTTTGCCTCAAAATATGCATGAAGACGTTCGTATGCACATCTTTAACGGAACTCAAAGTTATCGACTTAAACCTTGTGAATATATCTAGGTTATGAAGCGACCGATACAGGTATTCTGTTCTTAGGTATAAATTCAAAATTTATTGAGGTCACTTTATGGCGGAGAACGTAGGAGAACGCTTATAGTGAAAAACAAAGTGGAAATTAAAATCGTGATTTTCAACTGACTGTTAGTTCGCTTTTAACTTGTAAAAACAGCTGCCCTGAACATGCACATTGTGGACAGGAAATGACTACATTAACAATAAACATTTAAAAACCTCCCTATTGAAACACATCCTGCTTAAATTTTTTTATTTTCTATTTTCCCTTATTGGGTTTCAAAATTGAGCTTAGATAGCGGGAAAGAAAGATGCTTTAAGTAATGGTAATAGGACTGAGTGGAGTCCAATTCGTATAGGAAATCGGTCTGTTCGAGAGACAATTAGGGATTAATTGTACGCGTGAACAGATCGGACTTTTTAGTAATTTCCACGAGTGGCTGCCGCAGCCACGAGTGGAAATTAGAAAAAGTCCGATCTGTTCACAAGTACAATTAATCCCTAATTGTCTCTCGAACAGAAGACCGATTTCCTTTTAATAATACGGCAACCGTGAATACAAGCTTCTGGCTGACGTCTTTTTGCTATTGAGGGATGCTAGAATGAAGCAACGGTTAAGTTTCTCAACAATTTGCGCCAAAGTTCTCCATGCGATATTATTTTTCTTTCGAAAACGAGCCACATAGACGAGCAAGTTCCAAGTTTGTAACATTAAGTTCAATTTCATTGGCTTTGAAGCTGTCAAAACTCTGAACGCATGAGCGACTTTTTGATGAATAATCAACATGTACAGGAAAGAAAATGCACGTCGAAACCAGTCGAGACGGTATCAAAAGCGTTTTATTTATTGACAAAACTTGCGTGAAATCGTTTTAAGAAAAGTTTACAGCCTTAATTTAAACTATGACATGGAGCTAAAGATACAAGGACGAGTTCATTCGGGAAAACTGAGGATAACTGTGCAAAGACAAGTGAAGTTGAAATGGGAAGACTAGTTCGTCAACGAAGTTTGTAAGTTTTTAAGATTTTCAAACCATGGACTTAAATTACTTTGCTTGGTCCGCGGCTCATGAATTCTTCAGAAACGCCAGCTGGACATTTTAGTTACTAGTCTCCTCCATTCTAGGAACGACCGTCCTTCCTTGAATTAGATATTCTCATCTTCGTAGGGCTTGACTCGGCAAACATGACATATAGTCGCGGCCATTTTCATTCTTTGCAGACTTGAAGCGTTCATTGCGCGAGTTGTAGTCTTCTTGCCTTCCTCTTAAACCAAAATGTTGAGTCACTAAGTACCAAGTTGTGTTTAGTCGACAAGCCGATCCCGACTCTGGCTCGCAGCTGCCGTCTTTCTTCTTTGACTACTTTAATTCGGTGTAGAAATCTCCGAGAACCTCTTCAAGATGCTCGAGCGAGAGATTTTCAGTGCAGCCTTTCGGATTTTTCCTCTCGGTAGCTCACTCCAAATATCTGCGTAGCTAAGTTTTGGTCGATTTTGTTTTTGTTTTCATTTACTACTGCTTCTTCATACAAAGCATTTCTTGTTTGTCGTCAACGGCAAACTTGAATTTATCCGATCAAATGCAACCGATACAATTAAAATTTAATTGTTCAGCTATCGATACAATTTGGGATAAATTGATCAGCTTCCAACCAATCAGAAGCGAGTATTTACGGTAGCAGTATTATTAGGTCTGTAATCATACGAGTGATAACAAAATCGGACGACCGCGCAGCGGGAGTCCGATTTGTTTATCACGAGTATGATTACAGACAGAATTGGACGACACGAAGACTTAATACCAATTAATCATAAAATTTACAATTTCCGAGAAAAGAAGAATAGCAAAGTTATGAAATAAAGGGAAAATTTGCATTTAATGTCGCTCTGAAATCGACAACAGTCAAAATGGATTTGCTGGTTGCCAAGTGACGAGCGAAAAACAAGTCTTATGTCAGTCAAAAACGCAACCATGCATGAAAAACGCTCAACTGCGCAGAACTTTCGGGAATTTGGTTTTAAAATTCCGAATGCTTGCCAGAGCAGGTTACCCAGCAAGATTCAAGGTTTTTTAAGCTGAGTCAATAGACAGCTCACTTCAAGTTGTAAACATCAGAGCCAGAGTCAATTATGATTCTTCGTTTCCTCGGCTTTTTTCTTAAGTTGCTGGTGTTTTTAAACACACTGAACTGTTTATTGAAAATTTAAAATGGCGCCGAGAGATTTTTGTAGCCATGCTGTATTTGGACGACGGCATACCGGTGAATTCTGCCACCTTCGCTAATGAAGAAACTTGGTTTGAACTGATTGGAACTGCTGGTCGAACATTCTCCTACATCTGGTGGATTTGCTGAAGCTGCAGGCACCGAACTGTGCAAAGGGAATGTCGAAGAAATCGCAGATATCGAGCTGGATTGTACAGGCACGTATCCGCTAGCAATGTGAAACAATTCTCCTCTTTCACTGGCAGTTAAATGCATTAATGTTTTTGGCTTTACAACATTCTACCTATATATGCTTCCATCCATGATTTAGTTGCTCAAGCGATGTCTTTGGAAGCTGTGGTTTTACTATTATTTATTTCTGAAATTTCTCCGTCTGATACAAGGGGAAAACATGGCTTGGTCTACTGCCATTGTTCCTGTATTTTGATTTTGCTGAACGAAATGAGGATTTTCGATAGAGGAAATACTAGCATACTGTGCAGTGGTATTACAGCCGGGTGGATGTTTACCTCCGTTTGCCGCGGTTGTTGCGAAGCGATAAACAATGCTGTGGATGGCTAAACTTCATCTGAACATATTAACGTATCCACAAAGGAACTCGTCTGGATAGTTCGCACAAGCATTTGTACCATAGGATAAAATAAATCGCTTCTGTCTTCTAAAACATAATTATTGTTCAAGGGGAAAAAATTCTCCATTTTGAAGAAAGCCCCAATTTAGGAGTTTGTACACTTGTTTCTATGGTGATTGAAACCAAGGTTGTGATTGGTTGATTTAAGGACGTTCGCGCCCAAAAACTTCCCACGCACAGATTTTTTTAAAACTTTGTCGGCAGGTAGAAAATGATAAGTTAAGATTAAAAACGTAAAAAAAATCGGGGGTCACCGAACTCGTTTTGAAGATAAGGCGTATCACAGACCATAGCATTTCTAGGATTTCCAGTCATTTGAGGCGATTTTGCTCAGATTCGTTACTATCGGCATATAGTTAATTTAAAGAATCATATCTAAGTTATGTGTGTTTAACACAGCACATATAGGCCTATTTGATAGATCTTTGCTACATATGTCATTAAATCAGCTAGAATTAGCCTTAAAAAAATGCAACTTCTAAGTTACGCACACCTGTATCCACGTACAAATTCGACCCTATTTGAATAGTATATGAGAAATAATTAAAACTTCCCACGTACAGATTTTTTTTGTTTTTTAGTATAATGGAAAGAATCAGAAAAGGAAGTGATCTGCCGAAAAAAAATTGGGGGTCACCGAGCATCCAACAAAAATATTCGCACACAAAGTTAACGCAAAGGTCATCAGTTCTATATTTTGTTGAGTTTTCGACTCGGTGCGCGCGCTTGAAAATGACGTGGCACGCTCGTGACCAATGAATAGCGTGCGCACTAGAGATGCGCAGTAGCAATTTGCGCGAACGTCCTTAAACCACAACTTTAAATGTGATTGGTTAATTTTAACTACATCTTTGAATGTGATTGGCTTATTGAACTGTCCGATAACAAACTGTCCGATAACAAGGTGTCCGATAACAAACTGTCCGATAACAGCTTGACAAGTGAATTAGTGGGAAATAGGAGTTTTTTAAACCAATCACAATCGAGGAAATTGTAATTTTTATGATTAAGTAAGTTATTAGTTTTTTGTTTTCCTTGTTTCTTTTTTAGATGGCAATAATTGATAAAGACAGCGCTATAAGCAGCATATTAGTCGAGAAAGGGTTTTTTTTAACAAGGTTTTTTTTTACAAAAAAAAAAACAGCTCCATCACAAAACTTGAGCCGACGAATAAAGGTGTAAAACAGCCATTTTTAATTTCTGTCACAGACGTATTTTGGCACGAACTTCTCCTTTTTTCATTGCAAGAGTTATACAAGAGATGCAAATTCCAATTCAGTGAAGCTGTCAAATTAGATAAAACAACAGCACATTTAGCGTCCAAAGTAATTTTCTAATTTCCATAATACTAAGGTATCGACAGAACAAAGTGACATCGAATTTCAGTTTTGCATTTTACTAAGTGGCATGTTTTGACAGAAACGTCTGCCCAGGGCCGGATCTAGGATTTTTCTTATAGGAGGGGTGCACCTCTAAGGAATGACTGACCGGTGAGGTAAACAAATTTTAAAAGCGCCGGAATACAAAGAAGAAGGCTTCATCTCAGGGGGGTGGGGGGTGAGCAACCCCCTGCACCCTCCCACTAGATAAGCCCCTGCTGCCTTCTTAACTCCAAAAAATATCTGAAGTGCAACAAAGGTTTATAACAAAAACTTCGTTTCGGCAGCTAAGTATCTAGTTTTTATACGTTATCTAAAGGTTATGACGATTATCAGTGGCGGAATTATTTTTGGTAAAAGACTGAAATCGAGATTGTTTAGTTAGCTGAGTATTCTCTCACGAAAAGATATATGCGTAGTGGCCTTGTCTGATGACCCTGGTCGATCGAGCCGCCTGGCTAATTGCCTCGCTAATTGTCTCACCTGCCTGCTGAATGGGTAAGAATGAGCTAAATGCTGGGAAGGGGGTTCCGATGGACTAGCATCTCATCCAGGTAATTGGTTTTCGGACTTACTTAAGGTTACTATGCACCTTCAGGGGTGTCTCGCGTGCAAGCGCTGAAGCGCGTCCGGTTTAAACTGTAGATATCTAAACCCCTATATCAAATTAAAGCTTATAGGACTGGCTATTAGACTATCCCAAAAATTTTGAAAATATGGATTGCCGAATTTTCACAACTCTTACATGCGAGCGCCTTAATCACCTTTTGAGCGTTACCTGTCAAAGCGAATTTTGTTTCTCGCTTATTGAATGTTTTCCTCCGTTTCCGGGGTCAAAGCGCTAAAAAAACGTGTCTGCGATTTGCCATATTCAATTTCAGTGAAAAGCTACAGAACATTTATGAAATAGGATTAAGAAAATGTGGATTGATCTTACAAAAATCGCTCTTGAAAAAAAAGTATTTTGAAATAAAAACTTCGGAGACACGTTTTTGTTGATTATATGTAAAACTAGCTACTGTCAAAATTTGAGAGCAATCGAACAAATTCCCTTTGACACTTAGCTCTTTAAAATGTCCCCTTCTGGTGAAAAAAAATTGTTTCTAGAAAACAGCGCTGAAAAAAGTTTCCTGTTTCGCAAACAAACTCCGCCCACAAACACGTCAACTTCGTTCTCAGATAACTGAGCCAATCAGCGCTTGGAAAGTTTACTTCCGTTGGCTTCCTGGTGAAATTTCCCCGCGTAATCTTCAATCAACCCTTAAATTAGTGTTTCGCATTGCGCTCTAAGCAAAGAGAATATTTTTGGCTAATTGTTTTTTTTCTTGAAGCTGTTGGAGCAAAATGCGGAAGACAAAGGGAACGACCGCTAGAAAGCAACTTGAACTAAAGCGGCTAGGCGGAAAAATCAAGTTCAGTAGTAAAAGACAACGCGGCAGCTTCTAATGAACCGATAAACTTTAGAGAGAGAATTATTATGGCGATTTCAGAAATTTGGGCATGTTCACTTTCTCCCTTGATAATAATGGTGATATTCTGATGTTGATAGAAATAATTCTGGTTGATAAGAAAGCCTTTCAATCCAATATCACTGCCGTATGCGGTAGGATGAACAAACATCCATACAGCTATCGAGCCATTCCTTCATGTGAAATGACAAGAACTTTTTCGTTTATTTATGACAGATTCGACGGAAACTCTTCAGCTTATATGTTGGAGAAAAGCACGTCGGATTGGATAAGAACAGGCAAGTCAGCCAGAAAGAACACGTACTATCATTACAGCGCCTTTGTCAATTGAAACTCTTGACTCGATCTTTTGCAGGCTTGATCACAGATAGCCGTAGCATCAACTTTCCGCCAACTTTCGCTTGTTCGTTCATTGCTGTATTTTCATTTTTGGTTCGCTCCTTTCGCTTCTTCGAACTGGTCCACGGAAATTTCCATGGTCTAGGTTTATTCATACCTAAAATAATTACACCAAGGAAGATGCTTGCGTGGTGGCTGATTAACTGAGTAGCCAGTTCTAATCCCGCGAAAGTCGTCTCGGTTGATTGCATAACATCATAGGACTGTCAATCAAGGGGTAAACTTTTACTTCCGGCGTAAACGTGAAACTGCGATTTCTAATCTTTTTTACACTTTACACTTCGACCAATATTTTGACTCAAAAATCCAGATTTGAAGAAAATTATCGATCTGAAGTTGCTTAGTAACCTTAATTGGCCAGGGAATAGGGGTATGCTTCGACGCCATTGGCTTGAAGCAAACTTTACTTTTTACCTTCTACAGAGGAGTTTCACCATTTTGGTTCGTCTTTGCAATGAAGAAAATTTACAACATAACGTCACCTTTTTGTGCGTCTGTGCTTTTATTGATGGCAAATTTTGCCATAACATTCTCAAAGGAGTCTGCATGTACATCCACTTCATTGTTCAGGCTAAGTTAGTGTTTGCTCCAGTAAGAATCAAAATTACCAGACGTGTAGGATTCTGTTTCAGATGTTATTTGTTTTCATTGCTAAATCCTAGACGATAAACGCCTGCTGTCATTCTTTGTTGCAGATAGCTGTCTACTCGTGCTCTCCTCATGGATTTCAACGGCTGGAACTTGTTCTGGAGTGTGTGTTTTGCAGTGACAGCAGTCATAATCATCATTAGTAACTCCCTGTCAATTGCAGTTCTTTGCAAGCAAAGGCTTCGCAAACGTTCTCATTACCTGTTAATCGATTTGGCAATAGCTGATCTTCTGGTTGGATTATTTGCAATTCCTATTTTCCTGATAACTGTCATTCCTGAGGACACACTAGTGCCAACACTAGCACTTGATTGTGTTGATATGTTTACAGGCTTTTGTTCCATTTTCACCCTAGCTGTGATCTCTCTTGAAAGACTTAATGCCATTGCTCGACCAATTCAGCACCGAACACTTTCCTCGCGTAACTACGCCTTTGCCATAATAACACCATGGATCCTTTCTCTTATTCCGACTTCAGGTAGAGTGTTACTTGGTTCCTCCGTCATAACAAT
Source organism: Platygyra sinensis (assembly GCA_019787425.1). Lineage (NCBI taxonomy): Eukaryota > Metazoa > Cnidaria > Anthozoa > Scleractinia > Merulinidae > Platygyra > Platygyra sinensis. The sequence goes on along the minus strand of JAHPZR010000159.1, from coordinate 37,347 downwards.
TCGCTCTTTCGTAATTGTTATCATTATCAGCTTATCAAGTCCTTTGTTGATAACTTGCACTGCTTACTGCGTCATATGGAGGAAGCAAGCTTCTCGACTACAAGATGGAGTCAGAGCGATCAGGAATGAGGCTAGGCTGTCGAAGACATTATTCTTGATAACGGGAGCATTTGTTTTGACGTGGCTCCCATTTGAAGTGTTTGTTAGTGTGTTTCATTTGTGTTCGTCATGTACAAAGGAAGTCCCTTATGTCGTCTATGTGGTAATTAAGCTGCTTCATTTCAGTAATTCTTTCATCAACTTTATAATTTACTGCGTCAGAATGCCAGATTACAGAGATGCCGTCTCAGAAATATTTTTAAGATGCAAATGTGGTCATGCTGGGCATCGCGAGATTTACCCCTTGGCTGATTGTCGAACAAATATTAAGCTTACTCACTTTTCAAGTACACTGACTTTGGAAAACTTGGGTTACTCTTGATCGGAACGCATAACGGAAGGACAAGGCCTGACAATTTAGCTGTTCATACCTTTAGGGCCCAGTGCTTGGAAGGCAGATTAGAAATTAGGTCGTAATTAAAAAGTTGATTATGATTTTCATGGGACACTAACGTTGAAATAATGACCCAGCACCTTCTCTCTTTACGAAATACTTGAGCTTATTAAATGCTCCGGGAACACGAAGATAAAGATGCTTCAGTGAATTATTATGGAATGAGCATATTTTTAATTAATTTCTAGCTTTTACTCTTTTGTATAGCTTAGTGAAATCGAAATGGTATTCTGCGGAAAAACAGGATTCCACCCACGGCTAATCAGAAGTTAACGAACAAATATCCAAACACTGCAATCAATTGGCAAAAAGCTTATTCGTTAGAATTCCAAACCCCATTTGAGGCTACCGCAAACTAGCCCATTTTTTTGTCTTAGACCTGCAGATTTTTTGTCGGGGTTAAATCGGGTTAAAATTTGTCTAGACATCAGCTTGCCACACACTAGCCGATTTTTTGTCGCGAGTAACCGCGTTTAGTCTTGGGACCGAGTCGATCTCCGCCATATTTGAAAAGAGACTTGTTCACGTGACTCTCATGACAATTCCTCATTGGTTCAGGTACGCACGAGCCCCGACAAATTGTCTTGGTCCACCGCACACAAGCCAACAAGGCCCGACAAGAAGTTTTGAGATCTAGCACTGTCAGACACCATTGAAACAATAAAGTGTTGTTTTTGTTGTTGCAAATATCGCACGACAAGCCCCGATTTTGTCGCAGACGTGTCTGAATTCACCGCACACTAGCCGACAAGTGAAGATTTTTTGTCAGCCGACAGAAAATAGGCTCGTGTGCGGCGACCTTTAGAATCTAAGATCAGGGAATTTCAATACAAAACCCTTAATTGCCTGATTTCATACCGTGAGGGACTAGGTACGAGTCTGCTAATTATGGGATTAGCAACTAAAGATCCCCATAGTCAGAAAGAGCACACCGAGATTCATAAAATCCCTAAGTTTGGTGTTAATCAGGCTAGTCTTGACTGAGATACAGGCATTTAAAAACGTAAAAAATTTACAAAGAAATGTATGGAAAACCGGACAAATGCGGACAAAAGTCCGGATTTGGCCGGTTTTCCATACATTTCTTTGTAATTTTTTTACGTTTTTAAATGCCTGTATCTCAGTCAAGACTAGCCTGATTAACACCAAACTTAGGGATTTTATGAATCTCGGTGTGCTCTTTCTGACTATGGGGATCAATAGTTGCTAATCCCATAATTAACAGACTCGTACCTAGTCCCTCACGGTATGAAATCAGGCAATGGCATTGTCTTTACGAATGAGAAACTCAATCGTATTGGTTTGGTTGAATCGCCAAGTTGTACTTTCTGCCAGGAGGCTGCGGAATCCGTCGAGCATTTACTTTTCTCCCGTGAGATATCTTCAGATTTCTGGAAACACGTCTTGTCCTGGATAAGAGATGACAATGTTTTTGTTGGGACAATTGATGAGTCGGATTTGATACTTAAAAAGTTTAATAATGTAAATCACTTCATTTTAATCAACCACATTCTGCTATTAGGTAAATAGCTTACTACCTACACTTAGGGGTTTTATAGCGGGAACAATGCGTGTATATATCGACCTCCATATTGCTAGGGACAAAAATAAGCTCCTAGCGCATTTGCAAAAGTGGAGAAGTTAATTAATGCATTAATATAATAGTAATTTGATAGTCTTGAGTAGAAAAGCCATTGTTTAATTTATTTATTCAATAGCGTCGCATTTGTTTTTGGTTTTTAATTATTTTTGTTTTTCTTTTGTAATTATTTTAATATATATTTGTCGCTTTCTTAAATATGTTGAAAATCAATGAAAGCTTCAAAAAAATTTCATTGCTCGTTCTTAGCTTAGCAGCAGTATATAATTAGAATATACTTGTTGCTGTTGTATGTCTTAATAAAGGTATTTCACGAAGGATTATATCAAACCTGCTGCACATGCTAAATAATTTTTGCATTTAAAAATTGTATCATAATTGAATGGATGGCTAGTTAGTGCAGTCATTATAGCCACTGTAGCTACTGCTCTGTGCTATAGATATGTAGTGAAACGTTAATAGGAAGAGATAGCAGCCCAACGAACAAATAAGCTACTAACAGCTAAACTTGTTGTAACAGGAAATGGGGACGCTTGAAAGTTTTCGTCTTCGAAATATGACGACAGTCAATAGGTGTCCAGTGAAGATTAGGCATGCTAATTTTCCAATCAATATACTCCAGAAGCTGTTTCAAGAGTCAAGTCTATTAAGGCTTCCTGATATGAGTTCCCTTGAAAAGAATCAGTGAATGAAATATCAATTTCGCTTGCCAATTTTAGATGTGCACCATCTCCTAGTCAAGGATCGAAAGAATCACTCCTTTTCAAGCATTTTTTTTGGCTTCTTCTTTCAATAAACAGTTTAAGGAAGCTTTTGAGGATTTATCTCTGCTAGGAGATGGCGACTATTTAACAAACCTTAAAAGAAAGTGAAGAGTGGTCATCGCAGTGAATTTTCTAATTTAAGCAATTGGAACTGAAGAAGCCTGAAAAAAATCAGGGCTTCAACGGGATTTGATACCGTGACCTCCGCGTTATCGGTGCGATGTTACACCACTGAACTGAGCTATGAAGCCACACAATGAACGCGAGGTCAATTTACCGAGTTCATATATCTCCCGGGCAATGAAATGATGTGAAGTATATACGAAATAATTCATATTTGAACTGCGGTTGTAGATGAAAGTGAAGAGTGATCATCGCAAAGAGTTTTCCAATTTAAGCATGGCTTGTGGGAGGGGCGGGAAAGGACCATGGCATCAGCTGGTCACGTGTCCATCTTACACCCTGAAATCTTGGGTGTAATAAATTAGCGAGTTTTGCATAATCAAAAGTACCAAAATCAAGATGGCAGTGAAACTGTCTGTGATAAGTCGACTCGGATCTGCTTTTAATCGTTGTAACTTTCTGATCTTCATTGTTGATCGATTGTTGATCGTCATTTTCGCTCATTTCTTCGCTTTCAGATGACTCAGAAAAATATTGCTGGTCTTGATATTCTTCAATTTCATCTGAACTGCTCTCACTATCAAAATCAAAGCCTGGGTCAGCATATATTTCATCGAGAACTTCTTCACTCGTATGGAAACGTGGACGCGACGCCATCTTGTATTTCACTTAAAAACACGCCAAGCATTTCGAAAACATGCCCTCTGTAAAGTGGTCAGCAGTTTTCCTTATAGACTCTAAGTACTTCTTGACGACCATCATAAAGTTTACATCTGTTTTCGGAACGACCGGACATCGACAGAACCTTCTAATAGCAGGGCGTATATATACGTCCTGGGTAGTTCACGCCACGTATTTCAGATCATATATATACGTCTGTGGCAGGGACGGGGTTAAAGCCACTTCAAGCGAATATTTACTGAAAGGAAAAGTGGATATTGTTACCGTTCTACCCACTGGCTTTGGCAAATCTCTGCTGTTTCAGCTTCTACCAGATCTCTTGCCTGTCAAGGCGAGCAATGATATAGTGTAAAATGGGGTTGACTAACCTACACTACTTCTACTGTTGGTGACATTTATACATTTGCCGATTTCTGATCGGTCACTCGATCTTTGGCACAGTACGCCTAGCGTGACAGACCATATATGGGCATGCGCGCCCTTTTGTATTTTTGTAGTCATTCGCTCGAGAACTGAATGGTATTAAAATATGTTAGTCCTCAAGGAAAATACTTGTTTCTAGACCTTATTTCGCGACATGGTGTCAGGAGTGGGATCCGGAGAAGATACTTGGTCCTCCAGGTAAAACATTTCCAGCATTAAGACATCAGTTGAAGGGACTGGGACTGGGCGCCAAATGGAGTAGTCGTGTTTTTTGTCGCTCCGACGCTGCCTTGCTGTTACACCATATCAGTTTCAGGAAATTAGCCAAATCAGCCCCAAACTATTTAGAGAATCTTTGCTTTTCCTTTCCGTTATGCCCAACGAAAAGCGAGCGAGACCAGAGGCATGCTTAAGCAGTGAAGATGAAAGAACGCCATCACATACACATGAGGCCAGCGCCGCCATCTTGGAAAGCATACACGAAAAGTTAAAGAAGCTAGACATGCTTGAACAAATAAACGGAAGACTGCTGAAGATTGAAAATACCGTAGGTGACATGGAAAGAGGACTTAACTCTATGACAGCAGAACTGCAGAAGGTAAAAACGGATTTAGACTCAGAAGCAGATAACGCCACTGTCGATGCGCTGAGGGAGAATTACAAAACAGGTCAAGAAGGAACAACTTAGTCTTCTACAATATACCAGAGAAAGCCGAAAAAGGAGATTGCATCTCTTTTGTACAAGATTTTATTACGCAGCATATTGGCCTTGAAACGATATGTGGCCATGTTGAGCTGGAGAGGGCACACCGCACGCCAAGCAAAACGCCTTCTGCTGGTGAAAAGGGTCCCAGACCAATGCACGTCGCTTTCTTCGATACACGGATAAGATGAAGGTACTAAGGAATTCCGCCGCTCGTCTAAAGGATAACCCGTTAAACGGAAATGCCGTCGGTATAAGTGAGGATTTCGCCAAAAAAACCCAACGGCGGAGGCAAGAGCTCGTGCCCTACAGAAAGTTTCTAAAGAAGAAACTTGGAGACGACCGGAAAGTCTACATCGCATATCCTGCAATACTCAAATATGTCACAGAATCGTAGGAACAGAAGAACTAGCAAAACTACGCCATGAAATGGAAGAGGCAAAGAGTTAACCTAGCAACGCCGTCGGAGTGATACTGATCAACAACAACTTTAATCTCACATTCTACCCATTGTTGGAGTTAAAAGAACTTCACAGGCAATGCCTTTAATTTGTTTCATAAGAGGTAATTTTCGTTTTTATGTTGTAAGTGATGCAATGTTTTCTCCAGGCTTTAGCTTAAGAAGGCTTCTGTATTGTGAAACTATTAAGATATCGATATATGTCCGGACAAAAAGCAAAATTTCTTTCACAATGAAAGCCTCTCCTCTCCTTACTGTAAATGATTACAATCTAATCTACGTATGCGTGAAGCAAGCCTGGTTACAGTGTATGTTGTATTAATCGTTGGAATCTTAATTCTTAATTGTAATTTTTTGTAACCTTAAATTTTGTAGTGAAAGTGTTGTAAGTGATGTAGTGGTAATAAAGATCTCTGTATAAAAAAAAATTAAGACATCAGTTAATTCAAACACAAGGAGTAAAAGTACAGTAACATTTTCAAGCATTCCAACAACAACATGGCGGATCGATTCAAACCACCGTCGATGGACTGGACCAGTCCAGGAGATATCCACCAACGTTTCAAGCTCTTCAAGCAGAAATGCGAACAGATCTTCGCGGGGCCGCTCGACAAAGTCGAAGAGGCGAAAAAGGCGAGATTGCTGCTGTTATGGATCGGCAATAAAGGCCTCGAAATCTACAATGCCAGCACATGGGCCAACGAAGGCGGCAACCTCAAGATCGCGGTGCTAGAGGCTTATACAAAGCCCTAAAGCAATCAGATTCTCGCCAGATACCAACTTCGATGCCTAAAACACGAAGATAAACCACTGGAAGAATTCGTCACCGAAACACAGCTATTGGTAGAAGATGGAGGATACGATCCTGCGGCCAAAGAAAATGCCCTCCGAGATACACTGGTATTCGGCGTGGCGTCCGACAAAGTACGCAAAGACGCCATAGCGCTTGACAACAGCCTAACCTTCAAACAAGTCTACAGCCTCGCAAAATTCGATGAAAGTACTGAAAGCACAAATGTAGATAATCTCCAAAGGTAACGAGAAATCTGATCTCCACACAGTTCAACGAGAATCTGCCAAGAACTTCAAACATCAAACGCCGTACGGCGACCAAAACCCAAACGATTCAACTGCTTCAGGATAGATCACCAAGTTGCCCTGCCAAAAATTCCAAATGCAAGCACTGCGGCAAGAACGGCCATTACGTAAGGGTGTGTATGCAGCAACGTCTTCAAAAGGTCCACCAGATCGTGAGTAGTCCAGAGTACCAGGGACAAGACATCCACCTAGAAGGCAGTTACCCCATTGATGATGATTATGATGTGTACGCTTATGAAGATTAATCAGAAGAAGAAACAAGCGACACCGAACCCATCACTGTATTTCTCGGAACCCTCACCTCGACAAAGGGCCAGCAGACTCAAGAAATCTCAATTAATGCCCTGGAAAGCCACCCGGACAAGATCAACGCTAAGGTCAAGATTAACGAGCACTATGGCACGAGCTTGAAAGTAGATACTGCAGCAGATGCATGCGTAATCACTACCACTGATCTCCAGCACTTCCCCTTTCCATGCAGCAATGTTTTAAGAGGATATGGAAGCTCCGAGGTAGAAAACATTGGTGCAGCTATCTTAAATGTCTCCTATAAGAGCAAGTCAGCCACTATGAAATTCAGCATCGTAGAAGCCCCAGGAAGCCCATCCATGATGGGTTGCCGACAGTCACAGGAACTTGGAATAATATCGGCAAATTTAGATGAAGTTAATACCATCTCTCCAGCCAGAACAGTAACTGAGGCACAACGTGGTCAGCTATGCAAGCCCACAGATTTGGAAGATTATCAAGATTGCTTTGACAAGCTAGGTTGTTTAACGGGAGGGAGGTACCACATTCAACTAATTGATGACCCTATCCCAGTCATCCATCCGCCGCGCATTGTTCCAGTACACATACTACCCTTGTACAAAGAGGAACTTGACAAAATGATCGCAGACGACGTCATCACTGCCGTGGACGAACCAACCGACTGGGTAAACTCAATCGTGTGTAACGTCAAAGAAACTCCAGAAGACAAAAAGAAGATCAGGCTTTGCCTCGACCCTAAGGACCTTAACAAGAATATACGTCGTGAGCACTTTTACACCCGTACCATTGATGAGCTCCTGCCACAGTTACATGGAAAGAAGTTCTTCTCTGTCGTCGACACCAAAAAAGGTTATTGGCATGTAGCTTTGGACCACGAATCAAGCTTGCTATGCACATTCAATTTGGACGATACCGTTTTAAACGGTTACCCTTCGGGGTCAAGCTCTTCCAAGACATTTTCCAACACAAACTTGACGAGGTATACGAAGACATCCCCAATGTAATGGGTATTGCTGACGACATTGTGGTATGCGGCTCAACCGAACCAGAGCACGACCAAGCCTGAAAAATGCTCGAGGCCACTCGCAAACACAACGTCAGCCTGAACTCTGAAAAGTTGCAGTTCAAGCAGACAAAAGTGGATTTCTTTGGACATGTCTTGACTCAGAATGGAATCCAACCAGCGAAGGAGAAACTTGAAGCGATTCGCAATATTAAGAATCCTTCAAACATGAAAGAGCTCCAGACCATCCTGGGCACGGTGACCTACCTAAACCACTTTTCGACAAAGCTAGCTGAACTGACATCACCATTAAGAGAGCTAACCAAGAAGCATGGGAGCCAAGAAGCTGGGAGCTCCGCCATCAGCAGGCACTCGATGAAATTAAGCAAGAGCTCTGCTCATCCAAGCTCATCTCCTATTATGATCCATATCCAACCACGTCCACGATTCTTCAGTGCGATGCAAGCCAAACAGGTATTGAAGCCTGGTTGAGACAGTTAGACTCTCAAGGAAATGAACACATTGTTGCCATGGCATCCCGATCTCTCACCGAAGCTGAATCTAGATACTCAAATATAGAACCCCGAGCACGCGACAGAAGACTTTGCATCACAGTATAACATCCACTTTATATCCACCCCTATTGACCTAGTGGCAGTGAAGTCCTCGACAGCACAATACCGTACTCTGTGTTTATTGAAGAATACCATCTTCAATCGCTGGCCTCCCTACAGAAAGCAGTGCCCGCAAGAACTATGGGAGTTTTGGAACTTTCGATGCGACCTCACCTTAGAGGATGGCCTAGTGCGAAAAGGCAGCAGAATCGTCATGCCAGCTTCCATGAGAAACCAGGTCCTCCAAGCAATCCACCTGGGACACCGGGGAGAGAACAACTGTATCCTTCGAGCTAGAGAATCAGTGTTCTGGCCTGGTATCTCCATTGATATTAGGCAAACTGTAAAGGACTGTGGCTTGTGTAACAAGAATCAGCCAGCTTAACCCAAACTACCCATTATGCAGCCAGACCTTACAACCCGGCCATGGGTGAAAGTTGGCACCGACATCTTCAAATTCAATGGAGAGAGGTATTTGATGGTCGTTGATTACTACTCGCGATTCCCTGTGATAAGACTCCTAAATGACACGACCAGCCATACCGTGTGCAACCACTTCACAAGCATCCTGGCAGAGTACGGCCTACCAGCCACTTTCATCACTGACTTTGGATCCCAGTACATAAGCGAAAGGTTCAGGTCAAAATGTGAACAAAGTGGCATCACACTACACTGCAGTTCTTCATATCACCATCAAGCAAACAGCCTAGCAGAAACAGTAATTCGAACCTGCAAATCACTATTGAGAAAGGCACTGGAGGAGAATGAATGCCCTTACACTGCCTTATGGATGTATCGCACGACTCCACTTTATGGCCACACCCCATCACCCCACGAGTTGCTGTTTGGACGTGAACCGCAAACAACACTCCCAAGCAGCAGAAGCACATTGAAGTCTAAACACCCAGATAATGACCTTCACCAAGAGGTTAACCAGAGAGGGCAAGAAAAGCAAGCAGTGTTTTGTGACAGAAAGGCTGGTAGTGACAAAAGGTCTCTTAACAACCGTGAACCAGTGTTCGTTTGGAATGCCTTGCGGAGAATCTGACAACCAGCGACTGCGCTAAACAGGCCGCAGCCAACAGAGCGTCCCCGGACCTACACGTTGGACATTCAAGTGAAAATCTACCAGAGAACCCGGGAACACCTCAGACTAAGAAGCCAGAATGAGATCACTCCCCCAGCCAACAGTACTTCTCCACCTGTGGGTGCAGTGGCTTCAGAGCATGATCCCAAAGATACACACATAACAACCAGACTAACCCCGTTGGCAGAGGATATACCTAAAGACAGTACACCAACACCAGAACAGTCAACTTCAAAGCTACCTTGCAGTGAGACGCAAGTTGACCTTCAACCAACAAGTACGTTTGCAGCCAGTGAAAGGACCTGCTTCAAACCAAAGAGCCAGGTTACCAGGACGGGACGTGTCACCCAGGTCCCAGCCCGGTTCAAAGACTAAGTAGAGACAGAGACTTGCAAATGAAACTTTTTTATTGACAATTGGGTTCATACTGACACCCATGAAACTGTTGTGGTTCCTGTTCTCATTTGATAGACATTGTTTAATTCAATATCAGCGATTATCATGTTCTTTCTACCAATTTATTTGCATGTAACTACTAGGCTTTTTCTATCAACAAAAAGAGGGGGTGTCACAGTATGCCTAGCGTGACAGACCATATATGGGCATGCGCGCCCTTTTGTATTTTTGTAGTAATTCGCTCGAGAACTGAATGGGATTAAAAGATGTTAGTCCTCAAGGAAAATACTTGCTTCTAGACCTGTTTCGCGACAAACTTTATGTCGCTTTACTTGTGTTTTTGAAGGGTACTTCATGTTGTGTTCTAAGAAGGAATTTTAAGTAGAGTTGAGCCGTTAAACCGTGCTATGGCAAATTTTTAGAGGTCGTCGTAGGTCTGCCTGATTTCCGCTGTTAGGGACTGTGCAATAATTATCTGGAGGGTGGGTTCTAAAATTAGCAAAGTAGGCCTTAAAATAAAGTTGCACCCCCCCTGAATTAAAGTTAAAATAACTTCTTTTCCACCCCCGTCTGGAGGGGAGATTACTTTCAACCCCCCCCCCCCCTCCCAGCCTCCGATCCTCCCTACATCCCTCTTTACCTTTACACTACTTCTGGTATGTCTACATCATCAATAAATAAAACTTGGAAGCTGCGCTCCACATAATCGTCGCCTGATGAACCACCTTCATACTCGGTTGACTCCTCCTCAGAATCACTTGAGGTATCATCATGAGAACTGGAGGGCATGTTTTCATCATCATCTTCGATGTCTTTATCAAATGTTCTTGCTACAGAACCATCTGCATGCTTAAGTAGTCGTTCAACTAATTGTGCCTTGTTTCCAGATACCATTAGACCTTCTTGCCTTAGATAGAGCCGAAGTTGCTTGTTAGTCAGTCTTTCAACATCGTCTCTGCTCTCCCAACAAATATCTTCTGGAACGGTGTTTCTTTCCAGATTTCTTTTGTCTGCTTTTAGAGCCAAGATTCCAAAATTTGATTTTGATTAGCTTACATGTATTAAACATTATCTTGAGTCCATGGATTGAGATCAGACCTCTCCGTTTAACTTCTAACCCCCCCTACAAATGTTTAAGAAATTGCATCTTACCCCCCCTACCCTGCGCTTTGGTTTAAGTTCAGCCCCCCTATTAATCTTAAAAACCCCCCACCCCCCCTCCAGATAATTATTGCACAGTCCCTTATCTCCATGTCGCTTCGTTGAGTTTGACACCTCTGTAATTTTCTATGTGTAAATGCATCACGGTTTAAGCTCATTTCTATTGCAAAATATGTATTTTATGTCTCCAAGTAATTGTTTTTTGAGGGACAAATAAAGCGTTTACCATGAACATTTTATTTACTTACATTCTATATTGTCACGCCGGGCCCGGCTGTAATGAGAACTATTTGCAAGTACGTGTAGTTTCTTATCATGGATATCCGGCATATTTGCCCTCGTGCGGTTTTCTTGGAAGACGCCGTAGATTTACTTCGAGAAAGCCATATGCTTGTCTAGAGAAATTCTTATACTTCTTCAGCTATCCGGTCAAGCTTTTGTTTCTGAAGCTTGATGTATAGGTTTATTCCTCCTTTGGTACTTCTGGCACCTCAGGATTCAAATGTTGCTATTTACGTGCAAGTCTGTTTACTGTTTAGCGTGTTGTAATTTTGTAAATGCCATTGTTCGGCCTAGTTCAAAACATTTGCCATTGCACGGTCAAACGGCTCAACTCTACTTAAAATTACTCGTTAACACAGCATGAAGTGCCCTTCCTAAACACGAGTGAAGCGATCTAAAGGAGAGAAAGGTTGAGTGACGGAACAGAAAAAGGGCGAAAGTACAAAGGTCATATCACGAAACGTAGAAGCCGTGTAGGCAGTCAATCCCACTTGCACTAATATTAACTTGAGCTGGAGACTCTCCGAAGTTACGCTGCTTTGAAGAGCTTTTTTGGTAGCATACCGGAGCTCAGAAGGCGGTTTACACGATGACGACAGTTCAACAGAACGCTTCACTGAATACTTTTGTTCCAGTTGCGTTGCTTAATTTGACACAAGTCCCTCGCACTCCTGCTCTCAGCAACAAAATTTTACACACATTTCAAACTTCACGGGTTCAAATGCCGTTGGAGCCCTGATTTTTTTTTTCCAAGCTTCTTCTTTCCAGTTGCTTAAATTGGAAAATTCACTGGAAAGAAGAAAATTCATCGGAAAGAAGAAGCCGGAAAAAAAGATCAGGGCTTCAACGGGTTTTGAACCCGTGACCTCCGCGATACCGGTGCGATGCTCTACCAACTGAGCTAGAAGCCACACATTGAGAGCGAGGTTGTTTTTTTTTCATGCTTCCTCTTTCCAATTGCTTAAATTGGAAAATTCATCAACAACCGCAGTTCAAATATGAATTATTTCATATATATACTTCACATCATTTCACTCCTCACGGAAGATATGTGCTCAATAAATTGACCTCGCTCCCAATGTGTGGCTTCATAGCTCAGTTGGTAGAGCATCGCACTGGTATCGCGGAGGTCACGGGTTCAAATCCCGTTGAAGCCCTGATTATTTTCAGGCTTCTTCTTTCCAATTGCTTAAATTGGAAAGTTCACTGCGATGATCACTCTTCACTTTCATCTACAACCACAGTTCAAAAAGGAATTATTTCATATATACCTCAAACCTTAAAAGGCTACTCAGTCCGGACTTATGGTATGCATAGCGTTGAAACTTGTTTACTTTAGTTTAGTTAATCGCCCGGCAATGATGACAGGTGAACACAAGTAAGCCAAAATGAAATGAAGGCTACTTATTTCAAAGTGTGCACAATCTTGAATTAGCCGATGCCCAGAATTTCAATTTTTTTTCGCAGATCACATCAGCTTCATCATAGCGGAGCTTTAAGCAGAGCCCCATAACCATATAGGGAAAAACTGAAACCCATGAATTGATTTTCTCATGGTTATCATGGGCAGCGGTATTGCTCGTGGGCGCGTACGCACGACGGCGACGACGGTGGAGTCGCGCAACATGGCGGCCATACTCCAAATCATAGGTAGACAGAGACATGCAGCCTTGGTTTACCATGTACTTCTTTGATATTGGACAACCACGTTATGATCAATTGACACCTGTCAAAACAAGGTATCTGCTGACCAGTATCACGCGACCATATCGCGGGCTCAAGTCTACAACTCATCGAGGTCACTTGTTTTTTTTTGGAGTTGACTGCTGACCGAGTGCTGGTTTTCGATAGGATTGCGGGCTCGTGTCAGGTTAACTTGTTGAAAACAGGGGCCCGTTTCTCGAAAGCCCCGGAAGCTTTCGGGCTCGTAAAGTCATTTTTAGTTCATCTGTATCTAAAGACGAAGAAGTTTATACACCTGAAACTTCTTGTATGAAGAGAACTTCTTTTCATATTAAGAATCTGTGAATAAAGTAGCTTTGTAATCGTAAGGTTGGAAATATTGCTATGGCTTTTCGGGCCAGAAAAGTTTCAGGGGCTTTCGAGAAACGGGCCCCTGGACAGGATTGTTCTGAAGCCTGTTAACGCTAGCCCAGGATCAGAACTGATACAACTGATACAACTGATGAGGTCTATTGACGAAACTACAATCATGGACAAAAGTCTTAGGACAAATTTACATTTGAGGCGCTTTTTCACACGCGCCAAACAAACAGTCAGGCGCGAATTCATCTAGACTTGTTCAGCCCCTCCCCCTCCCTACAATGTTGGACAAGTGTACACGCTCTATTTCTCTAGATTTTCAACATTGTATGGGGGCGGGGGGGTGGGGGGGGGGAGAAAGCAACGCATAACAGTCCTTTTTTTAAAACTCCGTTTTAAAAACACAAAAAATTAATGCAATTACACAAGTGTCCCAAGGAATTTTGTCCACGATTTTAGTTTTGTAGTAGCGCATGTTTATGTGTGTACAAAGAAAATGTTAATGAGGTTTTCTTTTCAATATGATGATGAGTAATACTTTCTTAGCTTCGGCAATCAGAATTTCGCAAACACATCAGCTTCAAATGTGATCTAATTTGAGTAATAGAAAAACGTCAATATCTCTAAAACGAAAAAAGATATTTCAAAAAGAAAAACGACATTCTTCTTTATTTTGAAAAAGACCTTTCAAATAAGCAGAAAATATTTGTTGTGTCATATACACTTTAACGATACAAGAAATGAAAAGAATTAGGAATGAGATAGCATCGAGTGTGATGTTATTAAACACTTGATAGACCAAAATATCCCCCTAATTTTGTAGGAAAAGCCACCAACTTTCACCTCTATTTAGCAAACAAATTTCGGTTTGCCTTCTGCCTCCTCAGTTTTAGTAGAAATCCACTAATACAAATGCCGCAGTCTGATTGGCTGACTGATCACACACTCTCAGCAATCGGTGTGCACCAGGCTGGTGGTCGAATGGGAAATGGCAACATTTTTTACGGTTATTCCAAGTCATTATCTGAGGTAAATTTTAGTTAGAATTTTACTAAAGCAATTTAAGTGTTCGCTCTCATCAACTATCACCTCTAATTGTTAAAAACATGACAGCTGACGTGAAAATGTGGTTAAAACGAAACATGGCGCGCGAGCCGTCAGACCAGTGTGTGCCACTGATGCCCTTCCCACATTTTGACGTCGGCTGTAATCAAGAGACGATGACCTAATCTATTACTGAACAGACGCACGGCAACATGCAATCTACCTGTTTTAAAAAGAACAGCAACGTCATGTATACGTCTGTCTTCCAAAACATCAAAAGTCAGGATAAAACCAATAAAAATGCGGGAATAATTTGACCTACTATCTTACGACGTCGTGGCAGACATTTTGGTGTCCCGAGACTATGATGTGGTGGATAGGTCGGTGTACCAAACCAATCCTGATGAAGTTGAACCCTTTGCTCGGGTAAACACTTTCCAATTATATTTGTGAGACTGCTAGCCAGGAGACTAAATTTCTCTACAGAGTTGATCTGATCAAGCAAAGATCAAGCAAATTGAATTTACAACCGCTAAAAAATGAAAACCGTATTCACCTACGCTTTTAAGACCTTCGAGGTTAAGCAAATTGAATACATCAACATTGTTATTTTTGATAAATTAATGTATTGACGAATTAGTCAGAAAACCGAATAATATATTCGTACACAGAGTTCCGTTGAAGAACGATAACTAAAAAAAACAACTCCTTTGCTAAATAATACGTGTCTCACTGCCAGTTGACGTTCTGATTCAAGACAGCTGGGTTTAAAACAGAGGAATCAAACGAGTATCCTTTATTTTACAATCTATATCTCATCGCCTAGTGGCCAAAATATCAAAATAATCCCATTTGATGTTTTGATCCCTGGAACAGTAATGATAAGCAACTGTTTGCTTGTGTCTTTAATTGTTCAATTTTCTATCATGCTACAGCTGTTGAGAATACTGACGTGAAGCGAATAGCAGGTATTGTCTGACAAAGGATTACTTTTTATTTTTATATGAGTTTTGCTACAAGAACATCGTTCCACTCTCCATAGATTTTAGAGGGGAATGGTTGTGAAGCCCGACAAACACCAAAGAAGCAAACAAAGCTAAGATGCTGGAAGGTCCGTGACCGTACACAATCTAAGATTTTGCGCTCATACACTGTGTATGAGTTACGTAACCAAAATGTTTTTATTAGTTAGTTCATCAGCATGGAGTAAATACTATTGTGTTTTGGGCAAGGTCAAGGCAAATAAAGCGAACAAAAACATATAAAACAAAGAATTTTGTCGGGTTTCATAGCCATTCTCCTCTATTAACTATCCACTATCTTGATTTTAGTTTGGTCAATTAACCTTTGAAAACCAGTGAAAACAGGCGAAGTAAAATCAAAACATGATAACCCAAAGGGACATGTTCAATTTAACTTGCGGCCTCGTTCCTACATCACAGACGCACTGCCACCATAGTGGTATTACGAACGCCGATAACCTATTGATCAATACACAGCTCTTCATAAAGTTTGCAAATTTTATGTATGGTTAATAGGTCCTTACTCAAAATATTTTGAGCTTTTCTTGATGAAAACGCTTCATCGACTCAAAAATATATTCCTTAAACGTGGTTTTCTGTTAATGACGGCATTTGAAACTGAAGAGATTTGTTACTAGCGCACTTTTTTCGCGCGTCGCAGTAGCACTACGGTGACACAAGTCAGACAAAGTATGAAGTTAACGAACGTATTCATAAAAAAGTCATACGAACATTATTCATGAACACCACCTTGTGAGGAAGTTGTGATATTTTTCAACATTAAACTAACTTATTGCAAAGTGTTTACTTGCGAGACTTGCGAGGGCCAGGATTGTTGTGGATAATTGCACACCTTCATGATAGACGGCATTTTTTTTTTAATTTTCCTGTCTAAGATTGTCGGAAAAAGACTTTATGAGGTTTCGACGTTCACGCCTTAATTTAATTTTCCAAATTAGTACCATTCTAAAATATATCTGAGCGAATTCGCTAGAAGGTGGCCGCTGAGGTTTTGGTTTGAGCGCCCGTGCTCAAGCCATTGTGGCCGCTCAAAATGCAGGGGGTTTGCCGTCAAGGCCTGCATTTCCAAGCAGCCCAGGGGCAGTTCTAACAGTGGGTGAGTGGCTCTGAGTTGTGTGTCAAAAGCACAGGTCTGGGAGGATATTTATTTTGAGACTTTGACTGCAGTTAGAGTATGTGGTCGCCTTAAGTGAGGCTTCACAGTGTAGGTTGCCTTGGTGATTTATCCCGGGCTAGTGTAGGCCTGAATGATAGTTTGCTATTGATCACCCATTAGAGTGAACCCACAGTGTGCAGTAGGTGGGTGATTGGAAGTTGTGTGACCAAAGCACAGGAGTGGGCAGGGGGGCTTTTGTACTTGGTGACGGAAGCAGAATTGGCTTGTTTTGACGAATTCTGCAGGCACCTTTTGACAAATCCAGTTAGATATACATTGCTTAGAAAATTAAACGGAAGTACCTCCAGTTCATTTCTCATATTGATCAACTGCGGTCCTTAATGAATCCCGGAGAAATCCCATATAAGAGGAAAAAATACCCAAGATTCTCTTTTTCTGGGCGTGGCTTAACATCTTCTTCACCCATAAGAGGTACCAATAGCAAAGCATCACCTTATCTTCTGGCATACTTTTTTTCGGCTTAATACCCTAAAAAATATCACGGAAAGGTCCCTCTGTGATACGACGAGCACCAAGAATCCCCGAGAAATGAATAGGCTTGGATTCCTACACGTACGAGCTATGGCTGCGAGATCTCGTTTTACAGCTCGATGAAGTTTTACCTGCGGTCGTTTGCTCTATTCCTGTACCTTGGTTTCGATAGCGCGTAAAACACGCCAAAAAATGATTCGGTGTTTTAAGCAATATTTCCTTGCATTCCGTTATTCTCAAAGGATAGATTATAACATTGATGAATGAGTTACTAAATTGCAACAGTTTCATGATATGAATCATTAAATATGGCCACCTTTGACAAGGCAAACAGAAGAAATTAATGATGTTAATAACATGGAATGGAAACCAGGTGATAATGAACGCTCCAGTGATAAGAAATAATGTTTTTGCCAATTTCTTATCGCGACCGGCTGCCTGAGGTCTGTCAGGAAGTCTGCACCTGTGTTTCCTCCAGATCACAAAGTATGCGACAGATGTGAACAGAAGAGGGGTTGACACGGATGTGTTTATTATGGCAAAGAAGGCCAATGGTGATATCACATGGCAATGCAAAAGCACTCGGGCTAAAATTCCCAGCAAACCAACAATCCACGGGATACCAATCACACACTTGTAAAAATTTGACGTGAGTGTACGGTGACGAAGAGGCCAGGCGATGGCGTACATTCTTTCCAGTGAAATGCTTCCCAGTGTAAAGATGGAGATCACTCCCGTGGAAATGTCCACACATTGGAATGAAAGAATCAGATGAAGGTTGTTCGGGTGAATTCCAACAGCAATGTACAGAGGAACCGATAAAGCTCCAACTAACATGTCTGCGATGGCCAGACTAATTAACAAGAAGTGTGGACGTTGCTGGAGTTTAGTTTTCAGGAATATTCCAATGGTGACAAGGTTACCTGCGGTTGTCACTATGGCTGTCAAAGTAAACGTTACCGTCCAGAAAGTATTCCAGTGTGTGAAATCCATTGTACTTCTACTGACAAAGGCAATTGTTCATCTAAAACGAGTAATAAATCACTGACATTATTTTATGATTATAGATTTTCCGTTTGCTATTCCAGCAAGGATTGGGCACTAGTGAACTCGACTTTTACGCTGAAATGAGTGTGTTTCAGCCCAATGTATAGACTAAATAGTTAGAAGAAACATTTCCACCGTCATAATTATTCACGTGGCATGATTTGACCAAGACATTACCAAGCACAGCACTGATTACATTGAAACATGAAAACATGAAAACTGTAAACTCCTCAAAGCCTGATCACTAGCCGCTGTTCCAAGTTGGAGAGGACAAAGCTCCTATGCCGTAGTCTAGTTATAAAATATTCAGTCTAAATCGGACGAGAAGTGGAGTGTTATTTCTGTCGTCTCTTCCGTCCCTCCTGGCTTATATGATGTTGTCGATCGACTGATACAGATGTGTTGCCTTTGAAAAGTCCTTTAAAGATGTTTTCTGAAAACACTGCCCGTTGAAAAACAATTTTCCTTAAGGTTATTCCTCACAATTGCACTGCGCATCCTTTCTGCGCATAATTTATGGCGTCATTTAGCGCGCTCTCGTGCACGTGCACACTGAAAACATGGCGGATTTGCCTTGATATTGAGCTCTTTCAGTTGAAAAATGGCTATAGCTCACCAACGAGCATGGGCACCCCAATTTTTTTTCCAGTCTTTGTAATCAACTTATCATAAGCTTTGCTTGAGGAAAGGCTGATCTGATTTCTATTGCTGAAAATTGAATAAATAGCGAAAATAGCAAGTAAACTGTGGTCTTTTCTATTTTGCCCTATGGTAACCATGTCAAGAAATTTGGTTGAAATTTTAATGAAGGATTCAGCTTTCTGTCTAAATCAAACTTAAAAATTTTATTTGTGTCCGATACAACGCATTGACCCCAGTTTAATGCGTGTTCTCATGGGTCTCGGTCACAAAAATTTACAATTATTACTGGGAATGCGTTCTTGTAATAAGCGTTAAATAATGCCAAAATGGGTCATTTTCAATGCCCCAGTGCTCCTTGATGAGTATGGGCACCCCCCTTTTTTATTTCAAAATTGAAGTTCTCATATGATAAATATTCAGTGGGCAAAGTTTGAACGAAAATCTATTGTCAGTTTTATTTTAGGGGAATTACCTTAAATTTACATATCATACCCTTGAACAATCAGCTTTACAGATCGGTGTAGTAAGTGGTAACCTCTCTGTCGGATCCGGACCGCGGCAGATATTGTGGCCGCGGAGGGAATCTTACTGAAAAGCTTCATTCTGATCTGCACCCCGAAACAGGCCGTAATTTTACCTTAATTTCCACAGTTGTTTGAATCAATCCTCTCCATTATGTTTTCACTTAACATAAGGGGTGTATATTGGCGTCCAACCTTATTCTAAGCGGAACACATTTTATGCCTCTGCTTTATACTTCAGTTCGTTTTCCGAAAGTTTCAGCGAATTGCACAGGCGAACTGAGTGGATAGGTCTAAGTTAAAAATTGACTACTCGTATACTCTAAAAGGGCTCAATCTCATCAGTATTGCATCAGATTACAATGGTTTTCTGGTTTCTTAAAAACAAAGTCAAACGTTATTCTCTAAATAAAACCATTAGATTTAGATGTAAATTGATGACCAGCAAGAAAATAAATTTTGATTGAAATGTACATTTTGAAGACTTTTTTGCAACAAAAGTAAGTAGATAATAAAAAATGAAAAAGAAAGCGATTCGGAAAAAAAAACTTCTCTCGTAACTCGTTCTCTTATAATCACTCTAACCTTGGATTGGAGCGTGAACTTGTAACTGTGAAGTAATCCTGTAATACCTTCTTTCGTGTTGTCGTTTTATGCTCACCATAAAACCAACGACATGTACTGCGAGGAATACATATCAGCAACTGTAAACCCTTCATAAGATAAAGGTAAGCCACCTCAGTGTTATCGCGGTCAATCTGTAGCCCATGCGTCGATCCATCAAGATTTTAAGTGCTACTGTGACGAAATCGAATCTTGTTGGTTTTCGCAAGACAAGCTAACGATAGCAATTTGAAATGTCTGCAATGTATCTCTTTCTAACACTTTATTTTTTAATGTGTCAGTGTATTAAATGATGAAATGGAAAGATGAATTCTTCTGATGTTTTTCACCCTTCAATCGCACTCTACCAAAAAGAACTTTTCGTGCAGCTCCACCTGATTCTTAATTAGTTCGTAAAAAACCTATGGTTATAGCCAACGTAACTTAAAGCTCATGACGTGTCACCCCACATTTGTGCAACACCGAGAGATGTACATAGATTTAGCTGTGTGCATTTTTTAGGGATTGATATGAATACTTAAGTGAGAAATTAAATTAATGTTTCTTGCCTTATTCAGGCTTTTATTTTTCTTATTACGAAATAGAAAAGGAGTGATTCACAGAAGAAACATTAAAGGGATTATTCGCGATTCAGAGATAATTAATTGCACACAGAAATTACACTTTTTTCTCCCAGACACTGTCTGAAAAGGCGCAATTGATATAAATTGACGATAAAAGTTCAAAAATAGCTGTGAGCTAAAAGCAATATTGAATTACGTAGCTAATAAAAAAAAATAAAAAAAATTATTCGATTCTGATTGGCTGAGAGCAATGCAGTTTAAATGTAAAACCAGTGCAAATTAATTTACACATCGCATATCTGGATTACGATTGGCTGAAAGACAATAAAATATTTGTCTCAGCCAATAATATAATGTCAAACTTTGATAAAAGTTTTGTACGGAACTTTGAAAAAAGTATTCTCGAATGCGAAAAAATACCTTCAAGATATATCTTCTGCACTTGTGAGTTTCACAAAAGCTTGAAGGTGCACTCACGATAGCGGCTTGTGCAGTTTTCAATTTTTGAAAGACTTTATCGTGCAAAGTAATTCCAAATTGGACTAGAAACCCTGTGATTTCCTATACAAAGTAAATATAATTAAAAGAAGCTACATAAATAAATTCATTTTGAAAACCGTTCAGTTGAACGCTGTTCTTTTTCCCTTCTCATTGAAATATACGCTACAGCCGGCCAACAGCTTAGTTTAGTCTGCTACAAGGAGGAGCGATATGAATTAGTCAAACTAATTCTACTGCCGCAAAATTCATCTTTGTGACCTGATGCAAATTGTTTTTTCATTTTCAGCTGGTCCACTCAGATTACACTTTTTAAACACAGAGCTATCAAGACTAAACAAACGAAACTGGATCGATAGAGTATACTAGCATTCATTCGGGCAAAACTCCATTAGACGTTTATGATAACAATTCGGCTTTCGATAAAAGAATATAAGACTATAATAAAAGACTATAAGTCTTACACTCAGTCTTAAATTGTACAAGAAATTTAAAATAGTCATCCAATTGACAGCGGGATATCCACGTTTTGCATTATGCAGGCTAATGACACTCCGGTGTCATGGAGGTCAATGAAAACCATTTGAGTAATCGAGTTGGCACTGAACTTTGTTGAAGGATGGACTAGATCGCGAGACTCAACATGCCTTGCCAGCTGGATTAGAAAATAGGATGTCTGATTCCAGCATTAAACCAGTCCAACTGGTCAGTGTAGTCACGGCGCCTCAACCTTGTTTTGATTTCGCGTTTCTTGTCCATTGTTTTTCTGTTTTTCAATTAGTCGGTGTGTTTTTATTATTCAGATTTATTCCGTCAGTTGTTTTCGGTTATACAACATTTCATAGTTTCGTGTTAGTATTTTTAATGCGTTCGGTTTCTATTGTTTGGTTTAGCTTCTTCTTCCGTTAGTTTTCTGGTTGCCGTTGTCATTACGTTTTAGTCGTCGTAGTCGCCATACAAATCTCGCAAGTTTCGCTTTTTTTTTTCCGTCTTTTTTGCCTGTTTTATTTGTGTTTTGTTTTGGTTTCCTGCTCTGTATATTTAGCTTTGTATATGTGTTTGTTTTCAGCTAATCGCTAGTAAAAGTGCGAATTTCGTTGATGTATGGATTTTGACTACAGTCAGTATTGTAGTGACTTAATATTGAAGAGACTGCGTAGCGTTTAAATTTTATACTAAAAGTAAATGTTATTGTTCAAATAACGACTAATGGCGGTATAAGTAAACCGACGTTTCGGCATTACTGTCTTCTATAGGCTTATTTGTTTTCACCTCGGCAAAAATATTTCGCAGAATTCCTTTTAGTTCAGGACTCACGGGGTGAAGATCACAGCTTATTTTTTGCTTCTCTAGCCACTGAGTAAACTTCTTCAAACCCCAAGAGGTCTGGTTTTGGTGTTTACTGGCACAAAATAACTTTGGTAGATCTTCTTTCTCTAGTTGAGAAGACTGAGAATTTAAATTTTTTTCGTTTTTTACTGTGTTTTCAGCCATGATTTGGGCATGAAAATGGCGCCATCATTTCTTTCACTAACGCTGCAAAAAAACCGCCCGAACATTCTAATGGCTTGTCGATTTTGATTGACTGCTTATATCGTACGGCTGTTTGATTCTCACTTTTCATTGGTTTATTTCAGCGGGCTAAGATACATTTAATTTTAGCCGTCGAATTCTCCATTTTAGACTGCGACTGCAAAATGAGCCACAATGCCCGACAAGTGATAATAATGTAGAGTTTCCTTCAGATGCAAATACGGAGGGGAATATAGGCCTAATATGATTCAACCCTAGTAAGTTTTTCGAAGTAAACGAAGTAACATCTATTCCAACCTCATGGTATAATCAAGAAAACCGAATCATATAATCGAAATAAGTCAACAACACTATTTTTATCCAATCACGTTCCCAGAGCCCACTTGTCTTTTGGTCAGCGCCTAGACTCGGAGCTCTGGAATAATCAATTCCAGAGTCCAACATTTTAGGAGTTCTGGTTTCACAGTGCATGCCTGCCTTCGTTTACATGGCGCCCAGAGGTAAAGTCAATGTGGTTGCGTTCCACAAAGACATTTCATACGCACTGGAAAAGCTACGAAAGTCGAAATTTGGCTTTGGAAGAACAACAGTATCAAATTTTAAAAGAAAAAGACACCTGGGCTCTGGAAACGAGACTGATTTTTATCCAAGTCTCGCACCACCCACATGCGCAATTCAAGTGCTATAACGTAACAATAACCTATAATATAACAACGGATATAGCCGAAGTGTACGTTTTAGCGTGAGAGGTCACATATAAATTGCGTTCCTTTTCACTGAGATAACACACTTTAAAACGCTGGAAATGCCGGTAAATCGCAATTCCTCCCACTCGAGTAACACACTTTGAAACGAGAGAAATATAATTTTTGCTCCCTTCTACTCGGGCAACACAATTTAGAACGTGGGAAATATAAATTGCCTCTCTTTCACTGCGATAGCACACTTTAGAACGATGGAAATATCAATTCCCGAGTAATCCATTTGCATGAGAACCAAGGAAATATAAATTGCTTTCTCTTCCTCTCAGGTAACGCGCTTTAGAACAAGTTAAATATAAATTACGTTCCATTTCACAGAAGTGACACTCTTTAGAATGATGGAAATATAAATTACTTTCTCTTCCACTCAGGTAACACACGTTAGAGCATGGGAAATGCAAATTTTTCCCTTCCACTCAGGTAACACACTGTTTGGAATGAAGGAAATATAGATTTTGGTTCCTTCCACAGGAGTAACACACTTTAGAACGAAGGAAATATAAATTGCGTTTCCTTCCGCACCCGTAACACATTTTGGAACGAGGGAAAGATAAATTGCGGCTTATTCCACTCGGGTAACACACTTTAGGACGGAGAAAATGAATTTTAATTGCCTTCCCCTCTACTCGGGTAACAGGCTTTACAACGAATGAAATATATACCTGTTAACATTCTTTAACACAAGGGAATAGGCACTGAATTTCCTTTTGCCTATTGCTTTCTCTTTCCCTCAGCTAACAGGATTTTACGAGGTTTCTGTTTTACTTGGAGAACAGGCTTGTGGAAAAAGCGAAATTTATAACTCCTTTCTCTTTTTAACGAGGGTAACAGATAGTGTCGAAATTTAGGCAATTCCGTAAAATTCGTTAAGTTGGCCAATATTTTAGCGTCGGAAGTGCTGCCCCATATAGAAAGATGGTTGTGGGTAAGACATGAACATGTCACATGGTGTTGAAGGTCATTGGAAATATATAAGAAATCAATGCCGTAGAAATAAGCAAGCTTGAAATTAAATTATTATTCCTATGAAAAACTGATATCAAAACGCGATGGATATTTCAGTTGAAACAATTAGTTAACATGAACAGTCACAAACTGTACATTGACACGGAATAAAAAAACTGTAAACATCTACCACTTGGAAAAAATTCTGATGCAATAATTTTCAACAATAATTTATTATCATTTGTTTATTTGGCTCTTTGGGAATATTATACCTCTCTGCCGTGCAATACTCATGGAAGACTCTCACGAGAGTTAGTGATAGCGGGCGGTGAGACACATAAAGAACATTGTCTTCCCTTCGATTCATTTCTAAAACATTCGCTACCCTCAGGAATACTTCCCCAATCACTTAAATTTTACCTGACATGACAGGCTACTGAGGATCCTACTGTGAAAGTAAAAAGCTTCTCTTCGCGTCAAATGTGCAAGGTACTCAACAAACTCGACGATTGTACAAGTTACGAACGATCAGAGATTCGCAGTCTCTCCACAGAGGGGCCTGGGAACTGCTAATCAAGCAAAGAACCTCAAGTCGAGATATCAAAGCCGAAATAGGAGGCTGCCCTTAACGGCCAGCAATTAACAAAGGGCAATTTCATTCCAATGTACTTTGCTTTGAAGAAACAAACCATTTTGCTACCAGTTATATTACAGATAGCTTATTGTTTCATTTAGGAAATGTTTAGTAATTAACAATATACATGAAAAACTTACTCGATTCTGATTGGCTGAGAGCAGTGCAGTTCAAGTGTAACACGCCAGTGCAAAAAGTGTAACACCAGTGCAAATTACACATCGTAATTCTGGATTATGATTGACGGAAAGACAAAAAGAAATTTTCTAGGACAATGATATCGCGTAAAATGAGGACGAAAAGTTTGTGCAGAAGCTTCGAATGAGAAAAATTGGCTTCAAGAAAGATCTTCCGGCTAATTCTCAGTTGCGAATTGTTTTCAGCGAGTTGTAGGCTCAGACTTCAAATTTACGAACTATTTAATGAACTAACCTCGTAACCCGAAACATACAATAAACGGCGAATCATAATGCCTAAAAACGGTGAAGAAAATAGACTCAAATGTCCAAAAACAACAGCAAGGCTGACCTAAATTCTCAAACCCGGCAAGAAAATACAACAAAGATGAAAATCTGGAAAATTACTACAGCGAAGTTCAAATGCACGCGCGAGCACATTCTGGGCTATGATTGGCTAATTAAAATCACCTGAGATTTCCTTAGCAACAGACATGTAGTTAGGTCCCCCCCCCCCCCCCCCCTTAAGCGCGTCGAAGACGCGCGGACAAAACTGGGAGGTGATTTCAGAGTTCGTAAAGCCCTGGTCAAACGGCTCATGATAGTCGATGATAGTTGAGTGCGCGCTTCCGTTTGACCACCAACTATCATGCACTATCATTGACTATCATCAACTATCATTCAGATCGACCTTGTTCAAATTGTTCATGATAGTCGATGATAGTTTTTTCTCGTTTGACCACGCGTACGATAGTTCATGACAGTTTTTCGGTCAGCTGTTTTGGTAATCACTGGCCCGATAGCGGCCAGAAAACATGCTGCCGCCCTCCTTCGTCGCGAAAAATTCCTACTTTTTCCTACTTACTTTTTTAGTTTGTCTTACGGGACGCCATTTATATTCACATTTTTAAGCGGTAAGAGCTCGGAACTCGCTGCTCTCGTGACTTTGCTTGCGCGACTGCCGGTGAACTATCGTCAACTATCACGATCTTCTTTGGCCGTTTGACCATGTAAATGATAGATGGTAATAGTTGTTGATAGTTAGGAGAGAATCAGCTATCATCGACTATTACGCGCCGTTTGACCAGAGCTTAAAGTTTAAGGTGGCTCCCTAGATTTTTACTGAGACTCAATAGCGCGAGCTACCATTGCCTGCCAAACGTCAGTATTAATCGCGCGTTTAAAAATGACGCAAGTAGCCCTAAGCAGAAATAGCAATAGTATATAAATAGCAATAGTTTCAAACTCCGTTCAAACATGTGTTTAAGCCTAGGGCCAAAAAATATGACAAAAAAACTCTATAAATAACCGCTGAAAGAGCTGTAATTTACTCTGTAATTTTCGCATGTCGACATCCCCGCTGCCGCACTTGCCTATACACATCGTCCAACGTCCATGTATGTGGACCCAAGAGCGCAACCACCATCCGGGAACACTTTACCTGCAAATCAGAGAACGTCGTATACTGCATCTCGTGCCGTCGATGCCCCCAGCTATACATTGGAGAGACCGGTCGTACTTTACACGAACGATTCGGCGAACATCTTCGGAGTATCCAAAAAAACACTGGTGGTTTCCCGGTCGCAGAGCACTTTAACTCTCCCGGTCATAGTCTATCAGACATTGCTGTAAGAGGCCTAAGGAGGTGTTCCGGTTCCAGTTTCAGACGGAAGCAGTTAGAAATGGAAATCATTTTTAGGCTCGGCACTATGCAACCAGATGGCCTAAATAATGTTGTCCATTTCATATAAACAGCGCGCGCGTCTAGTTTTGCTCGCGCACTTTGTTCCGTTATTTTCAAATGAACAGTCTCGCGAACTTAACGGTATTCACACTGAAGAAGGGCTATGCCCGAAACGTTTGTGATTTTTTACAATTTGACACTTTTGCATATTTCTATGCCATCAGTTCTTTTTATTTTCTTTTGAACATAAGTGTCACGCATCGCCCAAGGATTACAAATACTTTCGTACTTGTTCCTCCTCTACATTTATCTGTAATTTACTCATGCTTTCTCGCACGCGATACATGGTGTCACATGAGCGCGCGCCAAAATGAATACCCACGCGCGATACCACGCGTGTTTTTCTGATTTTTGTGACGTCATGTGAGAAAATAAGTGCTAAGTTTCTGGCGTTTCCTTCGGTGAATTTTTTTTAAATTTGGCTCAGTTGTAACCACATACAATTCCTATAAAATACCCTATTCAGTTGTTAATATAATGAGAAATTACAGAATATTGGAAAAACCATCTGAACAACCTTGACTTTTTACCAGTTCAAAATGTCAGGCAATATCATATCCATGATGTGGCGAAATATGAAAAAATTTCACCGAAGGAAAGTATAAATATTAAGGAGTTTAGGTCAAAATAAGGAATATATCTGCCTGTCATTAGATGAGATGTTTCCATGGTATCGGCCTTAATCCAAAAATTGACAACCAAAACATAAGCCTTAGGTTTAACAGTACCCATACTGGTAAATCTCTAAGGGGAAAACTTTAAGAGAAATATTTACGTTTCCTTTCCTAACTCGCGCTCTATAGGGAGGGTGTTTCGTAATAACTCTAGGGAGCCTCCTTAAAACATCCTCCACGCAAATTTTTTCATGTTTATATTATTAATAAGAAATCATACGGTTTTTCTCGTTCAATTTGGAATTAATTTGCACTTGTGAGTTTTTCAAAAAGCTGAAATTGCACTTGCCGAATTTCAGCTTTTTGAAAAACTCACGCGTGCAAATTAATTCCAAATTGAACTCGAAACCGTATGATTACCTATACTAATCTCACACGTGAACTTATCGATGATTTCATTGATATCAAGTTTGTCTCTTAAATTGTACTTAAATTCGTTGGTGTACCAGCGAAACATCTTCGGGTCTTCCTCGAAAGTCTTCGGCAATCTTCGGACATCTTCGGACATCTTCGGAAATTCTCGGAAATTCTCGGAAATGTTCGGAAACGTTCTTCTTGCCTTCGAAACAATTTTGGAAAATCTTTGGAAATCTTCGGAAGGTGGTCGGAAATCTTCGGAAAATCATTAAAAACGCCGTCATCAGTATGTTTATATAATAAAAAGAACATAACACGTTAGCTCGAAGATATGAATTTTATGTTCTCGCCACTCGAACATAAAATTCATATCTTCTCGCCACCATGTAATATTCTCTATTTAATTCTTTTTCGAAGAAAATATCAATTGCTCATTGGGCTTCACTGTTGCTATCATCCAAGGACCATTTCATTTTCTCGTTACAAATTTGTCTCATGAATAGATATCAACTAATAATAAATTACACACCTCGTTGTCAAAAAGTAGTTTCAACTGATGTAGAAATGAAAGCGAAAATCTGCTCAAAAATTAAAGACTCTGTTGACCGACATCCATTGCGTACCTTGGCTCGAATTCCTTATGATATGAAAAGTTTTGTTTCGTTTCGAAGTGTTTTGAAGTGGCTGTCTTAATTTGTGATAATCTGAGGCATTTTACATGATTTTCAAGCAGGTATCGTTCTTTATCAACAGCTCAATATTATTTTAGGGGAGAACTACCCAGGAAAAACTGTTCGGGATCGGTGAAGAAACTGCTGCATTGAGTGACAGAGAAAGGATATTACTTTCCTTCGCATTGCTCTCATTTCCCGGGATCATTGCTAGCCTTCAGAGAAGGCTACCGCATCGTCTGGAAAATAACCCAACTGTAGGTTAACTTTGGCGAGATTTCTTGAAATTTATTATTGATGAAAAGCGCTTTCTCTCCGGTGTTTAATTCCTGAAGAAGAAAGCCTTTCTGCAAAAAGGCAAGCTGAAAACGTTTTGGTATTCGTACGTGACCGGTTATCGACAAAACAAAACAATGTAGGGGTCATTCTAAAGCGCGGTATGAAAGCGCCAA
Organism: Platygyra sinensis; assembly: GCA_019787425.1. NCBI lineage: Eukaryota > Metazoa > Cnidaria > Anthozoa > Scleractinia > Merulinidae > Platygyra > Platygyra sinensis. The sequence continues at coordinate 8,509 of JAHPZR010000159.1, read as the reverse complement.
GGGAAAACAAGAAATGAAATACTATTCATTGCTTATATCCTACATTATGACTGAGACAATAAGCAAAGTAATTTCTATAAATGCTGTTTATAGATAGGCTTGTAAAACAAAATAAAAGAAAAAAAAAGAAAGAAATTTATTTTGTTGAGTTGCATCAATTCTCGGTATGGCGCCTGCGGTGGCAGGAACTCTTCATCTGACAACTTGTCACCTGGCGGCGCGAGATTAGAATTATACAGTAGCTCTAATTGAAATGGCGTCTAAAGCCAACTTATTATTCCCATTAAAAATAAAAATTGTAATCAAATCAATTTACAGCGACGCAGTTCACCATTTTATGGTTAAAAACCCAGTCTCTCCTGGCTCTAAACAAAAAGATAACTCAAAGCTTGGTGTTTTTAATTTGATTTTGTTATTATTTGCAATAATGACAAATAAATAGTGAATAATTACAGCTAAATCTAGCAGATACGAAATTAAACGTTTCTTTATACCAGGTCAAATTTTCAAGCCAAATTTTGGAATTTAACTTGCTAAAGCTGGTTTGAATAATGAGGCAGCGATGAATTCCAAGAAATGTTTCTACGCAATAACTTGGTGTGTTGCCACGACGATGTTGGTCAATCGTAAAACATGACGAATATACATAATTCCCTGTGGTGAAAAACTCATAATGCCATTACTGTTACACAGTGAAGAGTCCTAGACATTACGTGTTTGTGTTTCTGCTGCAAGGGCTTAGGCATTGAACTTTTAAGGTGAGTGCTAATTTTTTTAGGAAAGAAACTTTCTCCTTTTGGATCAAAATATTTCATTTATCAATACGGGAAAAACAGATCAGAACTAGGCATGAGTTAGAACCATATTGCAGCATTCTTTTGGTACAATCGAGAAAAAAAACGTTTTTCATGTGGATCAAAATATTTCACTTATTTGACGGGAAAAAACGGAATTACGAATAAACTTTCCGAATAAAGACCAAGTTTAAAAATAGTTCATTTATGAGGCGATAAGGACAGAGAGAGTCACAAGGTATAGAGCTGCATTTTTGTACGATCGAATACTAAACATTTATCACGTGGATAAAAAAACTGTTTCATTTATATGACAAAAAAAAATTAGAGCGAGACACAAGTTTTATTTCTGCATTTTTGTACAGTCGAATGAGCTTTTTCCCTGTGGATCAGAACTATTTCATTTATTAGAGAGCAAAAAGAAAAAGACAAGAACGCAGAACAAATTATATAACTGCAAATTTGTACAATCGGAAAACCTTTTTTATTGCTACGTTTTTGTGCTGCAGTCAAACGGTTATAGCGGCATCGCGATTACATATTCTTTGCTTGGTTATTGCAGTTCAGCACTACGTGAAAAAAAGCTTAAAAACCGCCAGAAACCATAGCATCACATTGCATTGACCCTTCATAAGTTTTCTACTATTGTTTTAGAGAGTCATTTTGAGGTTAATGCCATGGTTAAAGTCCAAAACACAGGAACAGGCTTTCTGCTGGTGAACAATGTACGTACATGGCAGGATCATTACACAATACTATTATCCATCAAGAAATGGAATTATAGCTTTAAGCTCGCGCTCTCTTACGAGATATTTTTTAATACTTTTCCTCGCGCTAGGAGAGAATAGATGAATTGACATAAACGAGACCCATGCGGCTTTTAATTTGGTTTGTTTAACATTTAAACATTTATTTAAAATTAAATGTTTAAATGCTGGCATTGAAGCCACAAGCTAAGGCGGTTACATTGATCTCTTTTTGGAGAGGTTACAACACGCTTTTTATATTTGAGATGAACAATTAAAATTTTTTTGGGGTGAAAAGCGGTTACATAGAGGCCAAATCCCCTTTTTTGGTTTAAGCAACTGAGTACGTTTTTGCACAGTTTGACTTTGAGAGTTATTACTAAACGAAGGCGCGACAAAGATGGAGTTCTGCTGGCACCCAGTCGGATATGTTTTATTCAATCTTGCAAACCGTACTTTATGGCGGTGTTTTTATATTCCGTTTTATATTAAGCAAATTACTAAAAAGACAATTATCCTTTTCGCATCCCAATTAACGGATACCGGCATGTCCTTGAGGATCTCAGAGATTTAAACTGCGCGTCCATACTAACCTCGAACATTACCAGTCCCGCTCCCTCATCAACCAGTATGCTTGCGTCAACGATTTTGTGAATTTCACTGCATCTACCAACGGTTTAGCTTTTAGCTCGAATGCAATTTATGGAAAAAAATATTTTCAATGACTTGCCCCCAATTCACTAATGGGAGGTAGTTTCAGGGAATTTGGCTGTTTTCTTTTGCATTGACTTGAATCTCAGACCAACATTGGGGCATGAGTACGAAAATGCTGGCATAAACACAACCTGAATGTCACTTGTAAACAATAACAGCGGTCTCGATTAACGGCTATCGTTGTTTACTACTGCTATGTATTCGAGAAATAAATCGTTTACTCGAGAAATTCCTCGAGTATCTCAAATTCAAAATTCTAAAATTTCAGTACACTCCAAACTTCAAATTCTAAACACCAAACTCAAGAGTGGACGCTCGATTCTAGATTCTCAAATATATGGAGGATCGAGAAACGAGTTTTGAGTCGCCGAACCTTGAACTTGTTCTTGACTGGCCGTACTGTACGATAAATTTACCTAATACACCGTAAAAAATCCATTGATTCACAGAAGATCACGACGCTAAAGAATATCAACTTTTTTTTATCTAGGCTGTGCTAATTTCCTCTGCGTGGTTGAAAGTGAAGGAGCACATACAGTATGTGGTTTTTGTTTAATTGTCATCACCATGTCGCTGATATTCCAGTTTATTGTCATTCGCTAATGCTGCTTGATGAGTGAACAGAACGATAACAATAAAGTGATGAGCGTCATCGGAAGCCTGGATCTGAATCAACAAATATCAAAAAAATGTTCTACCTGGGAATCCAGAATTTACGTACATACAGACATGCATACATACAAATTCTATTGCAAGGTTTTTCAGTTCTATGACTAAGAGGAAGTTTCCTCATTAATTCGGATTATTCCTAATATTCTACCCTAGGGCAGAACACCAGCAATGTCTATAGCCCCTAGAAACAATTACAGCTGTGATTTGTATAAAAAACTTTATAGTTTCCACTAATTTTATTGTCAAGTTGCTATCAGACAGTTTGTAATCGGATAGTTTGTTATTGAACAGTTTGTTATCGGACAGTTCAATAAGCCAATCAACCAATCCCAACCTTGCTTTCAATCACGAACAATTTACGTCTCCTTTGTCAGTCTTTTAATGCAAATTTTTCCTTCTTTACATAACTTGGCTATTCTTCGTTTCTCGGAAATTGTAATGAAACCTCGTCGTCTAATTCGGTCTGCGCGGTCGTCCACTTTTGTTACCATTGGCATGATTACAGACCGAATAGGACTCCACCTAGTTTTATTACCATTACTAAACGAATAATTGTTATAGCGGAAAAGACGCTGTTATTTTGACTGAAACAATGAAGACATGTAGATGAGTTTTGCTCAGTTCTATTATCAGTTGGAGTTAGATTTAATAATTTAGGTCCTATATTTTGGTCCAAGGGGGAACAACCCAAAATCTGGCCATAAAGAACAGAAAAATTTTATTATGAAAAAATTTCAATAATGATTATTCGTAGTAATGTTGACATCAATTCGTGCTGAGTAAGTCTTAGGTTTAATTACGTAAAACGGCAACTTATTAGCTTTTAATTTGGCTTGTTTACAAATTTTAACAATTTTATTCTACTTTTAAACCTTTTAAACCTTTTAAAACCTTTCTAAGAGATCATCGAATGTAAAATAAACATTTTGCAATCCTCGTACTTTTATTCGTGATCACAGCTCAACAGAGCTTAAATATTTGATATAAAAACTAAAAAGCTTACCAGAGGGGAAGGTTCTGAAATATCTGTTCGATTATCAGCCTTTGAATTCATTTGAATTTCGCTTTGTCCGTTTAGCCGTTCAAGTTATTTGAAAGAAGAAAACGCACTGTAATTTCTGGAAAGCTCATGACATTTCAAAGAAGACAGCGTATCAAACTGCGTTTTTATTTTAATCTGTACGAGTATTATCTGTACGTAGTACATATATTAAATAATTTTTTTTTTTTTCTTAAACAACTTCATATGCAAATTAAGAGACACCGGGGAAGTCGAATCCTGTTTACAGAAAAAAAGAGAGACATATTTACCCCTTCCTAAATTAGTACGAAACAAGACAATACGGAAAACAACCAAACAACATTCTGTCTTCAATTTTACTCTCAATTTGTATGCACCGTTTCCTAGTTGAGTTAAATTATTTATTTTTAATTCTTTTTTGAAGAAAATATCAATTGTTCATTGGGCTTCACTGTTGCTATCACCCAAGGACCATTTCATTTCCTCATTACAAATTTGTTTCATGAATAGATATCAACTAATAATAAATTATACACCTCTTTGTCAAAAAGTAGTTTTAACTGATGTAGAAATGAAAGCGAAAATTTGCTCAAAAATTTAAGACTGTCGACCCGCATGCATTGCGTGCCTTGGCTCGAATTCCGTATGATACGAAAAGTTTTGTTTCGTTTCGAAGTGTTTTGAAGTGGCTGTCTCAATCTGTGATAATCTGAGCCATTTTACTTGATGTGTGTTTCAAACAGGTATCGTTCTCTATCAACAGATTCAATATTATGTTAGGAGAGCAATTAGAAGAAAATTGTTTTTGTCATATTAAGAAGCTACACAACGGCTGGCATGATGCGATTTGCGAAGAACGCCGTAGAAGGTTTAGACTACAGAGGCTCTTAAGAGAATTACCCAGGAAAAACTGTTCGGGATCGGTGAAGAAACAGTGAATAAGTACTCAAATACAAGAAAAAACATTCTTGTCTCCTGCAGTAAGTGACAGAGAAAGGATTTTATTTTCCTTCGCATTGCTGTCATTTCCTGATGTCATTGCTAGCCTTCAGAGAAGGCTATCGCATCGCTTGTAAAGCTACCGAACTTTAGGTTAACTTTGGCGAGATTTCTTGAAATTTGCTGATGAAAAGTGCTTTCTCTCCGGTGTTTAATTCCTGGAGAAGAAAACCTTTCTGCAAAAAAAGCAAACTGAAAACGTTTAGTATCCGCGCTTGACCGGTTATCGACAAAACAAAACAATGTTGGGATCATTCTAAAGCGCGGTATGAAAGCGCCAACGACTGAACAAAAAATGAAATAGTATCCGTTGCTTTTATTCTACATTATGACTAAGACAATGAGCAAAGTATTTTCTGTACATATAGACTTTCTGAAAAGTCCTTCGTCTTGTTTATTCAATACCCGCCGGACGAAGGTCGACCTCTCGCGACTTCGTCGCTCGCTCGGCCGCTTCGCGACCTAAATCTACCCTAAAATTCATGAGGTCGACTTGTGGCAAGTCTACTGTACATACTGTTCATAGATATGCTTGTAAAATAAGATAAAAGAAAGAAATTTATTTTGTGAAGTTGTATCAATTCTCGGTATGGCGCCTCATGCGGTGGCAGGAACTTTTCAGCTGACAATTTGTCGCCTGGCGACGCGAGATTAGAATTATACAGTAGCTCTAAGTGAAATGGCATCTAAGGCCAACTTATTATTACCATTAAAAATAAAAATTGTAATCAAATCAATTTACGAGCGACGCAATTCACCATTTTATTTTTAATAGCCCAGTCTCTCCTGGCTCTGAACAAAAAGATAACACCCAGCTTGATGTTTTTAATTTGAGTTTGTTATTATTTGCAATAATGACAAGTAGATATTGAATAATTACAGCTAAATCTAACAGATACGTACATTGTTCACCAGCAGAAATCCTGTTCCTGTGTTTTGGACTTTAACCATGGCATCAACCATAAAATGACTAGCAAACAGTAGTAGAAAACTTATGAAGGGTCAGTGGACCGTGATGCTAGGCAATTGTAAGAAATGAAATGTTTTTGGCGGTTTTTAAGGTTCTATCCTCAAAATATTTTTTTCACGTAGTGTTGAACTGTAATAACTGAGCAAAGACCACGTTTTGTTTTTCTCGAATTTATTTCTCATGTAATCGCGAGCCGCGACAGCCGTTGGACTGGCAACTCCCCTATTTTTAAGCTATATTTTATTCTATAGCACAAAAACCCAGCTATAAGAAAAACCTTTTCGATTGTACAAATTTGCAGCTAGATAAGTTGTTCTTCATTCTATTTTTTGCTGTCTAATAAATGAAATAATTTTGATCCACTTGGAAAAAGTTCATTCGACTGTACAAAAGTGCAGCAATATGACTTGTGTCTCGCTCTAATTTTTTTTGTCATTATTTAATGGAACAGTTTTTTGTTCACGTGATAACAGTTTATTCCATGTTACAAAAATGCTGTTATACACATACCTTGTGACTCTTTCTGTTCTTATTACCTCATAGATGAAAAATTTTTAAACTTGTTCTTCATTCGGAAAGTTCATTCGTAATTCCATTTTTCCCGTCAAATAAGTGAAATATTTTGATCCACATGAAGAACGGTTTTTTTTTTCTCGATTGTACAAAAAGAATGCTGCAATATGTTTGTAACTCATTCCTAGTTCTGATCTGTTTTTCCCGTATTGATAAATGAAATATTTTGGTACACAATCATGGAGAAAGTTTCTTTCCTAAAAATCTTAGCACTCACCTTAAAAGTTCAATGCCTAAGCCCTTGCAGCAGAAACACAAACACGTAATGTCTAGGACTCTTCACTGTGTAACAGTAATGGCATTATGAGTTTTTCACCACAGGGAATTATGTATATTCGTCATGTTTTACGATTGACCAACATTGTCGTGGCAACACACCAAGTTATTGCGTAGAAACATTTCTTGGAATTCATCGTTGCCTCATTATTCAAACCAGCTTTAGAAAGTTAAAATCCAGAATTTGGCTCGAGAATTTGACCTGGTATTAAGAAGCGTTTACTTTCGTATCTGTTAGATTTAGCTGTAATTATTCAATATCTACTTGTCATTATTGCAAATAATAACAAACTCAAATTAAAAACATCAAGCTGGGTGTTATCTTTTTGTTCAGAGCCAGGAGAGACTGGGCTATTAAAAATAAAATGGTGAATTGCGTCGCTCGTAAATTGATTTGATTACAATTTTTATTTTTAATGGTAATAATAAGTTGGCCTTAGATGCCATTTCACTTAGAGCTACTGTATAATTCTAATCTCGCGTCGCCAGGCGACAAATTGTCAGCTGAAAAGTTCCTGCCACCGCATGAGGCGCCATACCGAGAATTGATACAACTTCACAAAATAAATTTCTTTCTTTTATCTTATTTTACAAGCATATCTATGAACAGTATGTACAGTAGACTTGCCACAAGTCGACCTCATGAATTTTAGGGTAGATTTAGGTCGCGAAGCGGCCGAGCGAGCGACGAAGTCGCGAGAGGTCGACCTTCGTCCGGCGGGTATTGAATAAACAAGACGAAGGACTTTTCAGAAAGTCTATATGTACAGAAAATACTTTGCTCATTGTCTTAGTCATAATGTAGAATAAAAGCAACGGATACTATTTCATTTTTTGTTCAGTCGTTGGCGCTTTCATACCGCGCTTTAGAATGATCCCAACATTGTTTTGTTTTGTCGATAACCGGTCAAGCGCGGATACTAAACGTTTTCAGTTTGCTTTTTTTGCAGAAAGGTTTTCTTCTCCAGGAATTAAACACCGGAGAGAAAGCACTTTTCATCAGCAAATTTCAAGAAATCTCGCCAAAGTTAACCTAAAGTTCGGTAGCTTTACAAGCGATGCGATAGCCTTCTCTGAAGGCTAGCAATGACATCAGGAAATGACAGCAATGCGAAGGAAAATAAAATCCTTTCTCTGTCACTTACTGCAGGAGACAAGAATGTTTTTTCTTGTATTTGAGTACTTATTCACTGTTTCTTCACCGATCCCGAACAGTTTTTCCTGGGTAATTCTCTTAAGAGCCTCTGTAGTCTAAACCTTCTACGGCGTTCTTCGCAAATCGCATCATGCCAGCCGTTGTGTAGCTTCTTAATATGACAAAAACAATTTTCTTCTAATTGCTCTCCTAACATAATATTGAATCTGTTGATAGAGAACGATACCTGTTTGAAACACACATCAAGTAAAATGGCTCAGATTATCACAGATTGAGACAGCCACTTCAAAACACTTCGAAACGAAACAAAACTTTTCGTATCATACGGAATTCGAGCCAAGGCACGCAATGCATGCGGGTCGACAGTCTTAAATTTTTGAGCAAATTTTCGCTTTCATTTCTACATCAGTTAAAACTACTTTTTGACAAAGAGGTGTATAATTTATTATTAGTTGATATCTATTCATGAAACAAATTTGTAATGAGGAAATGAAATGGTCCTTGGGTGATAGCAACAGTGAAGCCCAATGAACAATTGATATTTTCTTCAAAAAAGAATTAAAAATAAATAATTTAACTCAACTAGGA
>JAHPZR010000158.1:12500-19618 GCA_019787425.1 Platygyra sinensis | reverse complement strand
TAAACAGCAGGTTTAACTTTTTTTTTTCTTTTTATCCCGTACGCACCAGCATATGAACCGCAAACCTCTGGATCTGCTTCCCCACTGTATTACCACTTGGCCATGAAGCACTGGATGCAAAGAAGCTATCATACTTAGTTTTAATTATCAGTTCATCACCCCAAGCCCTCTCATGATAAATTTTAATTTATTCCTAACTAAATACTTATAAATTTTTTTAATTTATATCATACATGAACTTAATGTCTTTGTAATTACTAAGAAGGGGCAATTCCAAATAAGTAGTTAGGTAGCAATCACTTGTACCTGAGAGCTCAACCCAAACGTACTAAAGTCATATGCAAAGTTCCCAGCATAAATCATAGCTAAACATTCTAATTAAAGTGCTTAGGCCTAATCATCTAAATGAGTGCTTAACCCAAATGCTCACATTCGTGCTCAAAAAATGGAAAATTAAATGGTTTAAAAATTTCAACCAGTTTGAAAAAATATGAACACTTTTAAAATTTAAACGGTTTAAACAAGAAATTAAACCAAAAATAAATTCAAACCACAACATATACAGTACCGCTCAGAACTAAAACGAACATCGAACGCGCGTTCTTAACGCGAAGGGTTAAGGTTAAACGCGCGCACGCGTTTTGCTGCGTTAGACTGCGTTTCAACTTCGCGTTAGGTAACGCGGTGCAAGTAAACGCATTTAGTATGTATGAGCTTGGTTAGGTGGTTTGCTTCTTTTGTTACTGTGTGAAAGGAGTTAAACGATCTTTCTAAAGGTAACATTCGGCAATGAACATGATTGTTTTCAAGGAGCAGACCAAGTTAAGACGGAATCACGCCAGGACGTTGGAGGAACAAGTGGACAAAAATCTTGTACCAAGATTATTTACATTGTAATTGCTAAACTTTCTGTAGGGCTCCTTTTAATTATGTTCTCAAAAACAATGTCATTTCTAGCAACACCCAAACGTCGAAAACGAATGTCTGACGTTCGTATGAAACGCTTAAAAGTTTTGGTGACACACCTGACAACTGATGATGGGAATTGTTTGACCGGTGTTTCACAAAATCACCTGAACTTTCAGAGAATTAAATTTTCTCTCGTTCCCCGTGGGAAATTATTTTTCGGTGTTATTTCAAGGCAATTATTTATGTATTTAGCATTAAGAGAAAATGTAAAAAGACTGTAAAAATTAAAAATTACTCTGGTACAGATTGTTCTGGTCCACTAAAACCTGAAATTGCTCCTATCCTTCTATCGGATTTCGTTATTAATTTCTTTAGTACCGGCTGAATATAACGCTGTTACTTTCAAACCAATTTTTGGTTTGTTTGTTGGATCATTCAACTTACGAATAAAAATGATTTGCCCAGTTTCGAAAAACAACAGATAAAAATAAGGGTTCTCAATTGACGCCGTGAAAAAAACAACAGACAATATCGTGAGATTTATATTTGCTATCGAGGGTCTAGAGACACCTGGCAGCCGGGACGTATTATTCAAACAACTAAAATCCAGAGTCTTTGATAATTTTTAGAAAATGTAGACGTAATTGCGATTCCGGAAAATTATGTTCGTTCGCAAGATGACGAAAATAATTGAGCGTGGGCCATACCTATAAATATCGGCAACCGTGCTGACACTAGAAAAATATATGCGCGTTACATCGCAGTTTAAGATATTTATCGCAACTGCGGCAAACGGCGTCATTCAAAACCTGTGAGAAGATTCGAGGTTTCTTTAGAATAGCCAAAGCGATTCAAAAGTTATTTGGATTTGTAGTAGAATTCCAGCTTAATGAGAAGAAGAATATGACCAAAGAGAAAGTAAGAAACGGATAATAAGCGCCATTGTTAATAACTCTGGTTTCTTACGAGGGAAATATAAAAAGAGTCAAAGAGAAAATGGGTAGAAAATTGACCGCCGTCAAGATATTGAACACGGGCCACACTGGTGGGATGGCAAAAGCCCTAGCACCACTGTTGCTCATCCCTGCTCCCCAGATTATAAAACTAAATAAAAAACACAACTTCTTCAGGTTCTTTTCAGTACAGTAGATAGTTTAGATGTGTAATGTAATTAGAGTTAATTCTCTGGTTCCACTATTTGGTTCCCAGTGCTACGCGGCACAACATTCATATGTACCCTTACTTTCTCTTCGCCGCGATTCACCATCTAAAATCGTCCCCGACTTTCTCTGTGCGACCTTGTAGCTCAGTCGGCAGAGTAACTGTAGATCTATTCCGGAGGTCGTGGGTTCGATTCCCACCGAGGTCAAAAGATTTTTTCTTTGCCTCGTGTGGTTCCCTGTTTCCCTTTACTAGGGCTAACGCCCAGTGGGTTATTCATGGAGTTTAAGTAGCACTATTAATTTACACTTCAGAAGTTATTAATTCTCTGGTTTTATGGTTCCCCTATTGTAAAATACAATTAACATGTCTCTTTAATTACCAGGACGACTGGCAGGGTTGTGTACTATAGATGTTTTATGCCATATAAGTTCAAATTCCTATGGGTCAAAATTGAAAGCAAAACTAGAATATACACTCCGGATATTTTTACTAACATGATTGAAGCACAAGTAAATGATTGCCAAAAAACGACGTTGAAGACCTGACCAAAAACAAGATCTAACAATTGCAAGAAGAGCCGGGCGGAGGAGACTCGGTAACCATGGCCAGTTTGGGGGAAGGGGCTATAAAAACCCCCAAAACTGCATCAAAGCCCAGTTTGGAAATGGTGAGCAGTAGCTACTAGTCCTAACTTGTGGCAAACAGGCCTACAAAGAACAAGCATTGACAAACATTTGGTGTACAATGTATGTTGAGATACACAATGTGATCGATGCAGATCAATTGAAGCAACAGTCAATAAATTCACAATGGTTGCATGAAGTTAATTAGACTTCATGTGGCCTAAGAGACAAAAAAAACGGGGTGGGTTGGTTTCCACTCTACAAAACTTATTAGGGGGCATACAGTAATAGTGCAGAGTTTCCACAATTCAGTCTGACAATTCTCTGGCTTTCTGCAGATTTCAGGACATTTCTGGAAAAAAAAGTAACTGGAACAGAACAGAACAGAACAGAACAGAGGTTTCCAAATCTGGATCCAACGTCTTTGAAGGTTAATCCAAGAAGACGACTCTGCTATAAATATCATTAGTAGAATTCTAACTAGACTAAAGTATGCTAATGCAAATGCTGCAATCTGATTGGCTGAGCTACTCGTATACTATCAGCCATAAGAGTGCCAGTTGGCTGCCGGTCGTCCTCGAAATGCGATGTTATAGTTTTTCCGAGGTTTTGGAAGGCAATTTAGATGTAAACATGTAATTAATTTCTGAGAAAACTAAAAGAAGCACATTGACGGTTTTGACTTAAAACTTGAAAATGTTGAGAAAGCGGGCACGCGCGTGAACAACTGCAAATTTACGTGCAACTTTGGTCTAAGCGTATAAGTCCAATAATGCGCTGGAAAAAATCATAGGAAACCGTTATTTTTGTTACTTTCAGTTAGAATTCTACTAAAACAATTAGATTATTTGCTCTCGATTTCTATGAGGCGATAGTTAATTCGGCCTTCGGCCTCATCAACTATCCCCTCATAGAAATCCGAAGCTCATAATGTAAGTGTAAAAATTAACTAAAAGGTACATGTACAGAAGGTATTGGTTTTGTTACACTGGGGTCAAAAGGTCATGCCTTTCAGAAGAAGTGCTGCATTTAGTTTTGCTATCTCAGCACTTGCGATTTTATTTACCCAAAAGTACTATTTCGTAAATATGAAGATTAGAAACAATGCTCTTTCAAACAAAACTAGTCATTTTGGGAAAAATCTGTGTACCAGAATGCTTTTTTTAGCATGCATGCAAAAATAACCTACTAGGTAAATGTACACCTCTGGGTTGTTACACCGTAAGTTAGAAAGCTCATCCAATATTTGGTTCTAATCAAATGGCAATCTCTTTAGCTCTAAATATGCAAGAAAGGAAGCACAAAACCATTTTGGATTTACCGAACTTGAAACAATATTATTGTTAGTAGAGTTTTTCGCTCTTTCCAAGTTCAGTTGCGCCCCCATTTTCTTAACATTTCTGACATCACTCATCATCTTTCCATGGTAAAATTTTTCAGAAAAAAATTAATGTTGGAAGATTTTCGTGCAAACGTCCTTAAGGTGATGATGACAAGAAGCCTACCAGTACCGGACAAGAGTATTGGCAGCTAGGTCGAAAAGAAAAGCATAAAACTGAGAACGTAAACAAACGTAAACAAGCTTGGGGAAGTTGCTGTGCAGACTTAACCGAACTGAAGCTGAGACAGGTGACACCAGTTTATTGAAAATAACAAGAACAAAGGCCCTCAAGGGAGGGAGGGAGGGAAATGAAATTATAGAGATTCGCTAAAATGTGAGCAGTAGCTTAGGCAAACCTAAGAAAATATGACTTTGGACCTCGAACATGGTCTTTTAGAGCTAGACAGAGCCTGTGGCTCAAACCAATGAAAAAACCTGTACCATAGCAAGGCCGAACGCTACGTAATATCTACTTCGGACATAAAGGCAGGATTCACTGCTTTAACCACTAAATACGGCCGAAAGAAAGCGTAACTAGACATTATTACAACATACTATTGCAACATGCTTAGCTAGAGGTTATCCAAGGGTAACAGTACAAAGAATACAAAGGTATACACATGTATATGTTCATGTACAAACTGAGCTACATTGTTTTGACCTCGAATGTCGTACAAGTCACGCAATGTCACAGCATACTGGAGCGTCACGCTCCATTAACGGCCCTTTTACAGATGGCTCTGTAAAACTTTCATAAATTTATGTGGACACTAATTGGAGACCAGTTACTGTTAAAATGATTGGATTTTAAAGTAGTCTCCTTCCAAAAAGCACCCCCCCCCCTTCTAAGAATTGCTCTTCCTCGAGTGTTGCCTTTTTTAATAAGTGCCCCCAAAGTGAAAGGCTTAGTGATACATTATTAAAAAGATGCAATGACATAGTCAATGATAGTGTCAGTAGAAAAGAGTGATTAGCTGAACAAATTATGAATCCTGCTATCTCATCCACACATAATATAATTATTTGTTCATTTATTCATGACTATTAGATACTCTTTGGTTACAGTTCTTGAGTAAAAGTATCTGCAGCACTGTATCCCTAATGGGATTCAAACCCCTCTCCAATAAGAACCCTCCCTTGATCTTAGCTATCAAAGGTACATTGTGCTCTGTCAGGCACTAATTTACAAGACCTACTACCTTGAATATCTGTGAGGACCAGTGAATGACAAACAACTGGTTTCTTTTTCTTGGAAAAGAAACCACCCTCTACAAGAAAGAATGCCAATAAAGATGAGGAACAAAGAAAGAAATTAAGCTTCAATGATAAAAATAATTATTGAGAGAATGAAGTAGACATTAACCTTTATCATCAAATAATTATATATTTTGCAGGATTTGATTACAAACTTGTGCTTGGAACCATATCACAACTTCCAGGCTTTCTACAGGTTTAAAATTGGAGGCAATTTTTTAATTACCAAGTTCCAATTCATTACACATACCTAAAGTACATAATTATAATATACTATTTTTGACAACAAATGCGACCTTTCAATACAGTATTGCCTCCATAAGAAATGGTATCCTACCACAAACCTATTGGATAATAATGTGCATTTAGGTGGGCCCATTCAAAATATTTTGAGAGGCCCTATACATGTACTATTATTTTTATAATAACAGATGCTTCTGATAATAATCATAGGTACCTAATATGATAACTTTCCTGCTGTTTCCTAGATCCTGACACATTTAAAATTTTATACCTGACTGTACATGTACATGTACATGCATGTACCTGCACAGTCATGTAAAAGGTAGTGTACTTGAGTAGAGCCTTGTTACGTCCACTGTATAGATAAAACTAGAACCACTACGTGGAACTTACCGGGGCCCAGTGGGACACCGGATTCCATAGTTAATCTTCGTACTCTTTCCTCCCCCTTCTGTGGAGGCTAATATTGACTTATTTTACATTCAGAGACAGTTTGAACATCTGCTTAGATGTAAGTAATGTACCAGTCAAATCTAAGCTTTAACAATCCCCCCCCCCCCTCGAGCATACCCTGGACATTTAACGTCGCTTCCTTCCAAGGAGGGAGGGCATTTGATCACCACTCATAGGGGGTGGGGAATGTGATCGCTAGCCTTGATTTCATGTTATGAGTTGCGCTGATTCCACGTGAGTTGATAAATCGTGGCGGAGATGGCAGAGACCGAAGTTTGATGAATTCAAAGGAAAAGTTTGCGCATTCGTGGTGGAGTGGTTGAAAACCAAAGGTCTACACAAGCTGTGTTCCGTATTTGAAGGTGTTTAATTTATATAAATATGTGCTGTCTAATAAACCATGTTAACATGCACAGTCGCAGAAGCATAATAGAAATAAACAGTAATCTGGTAATTTTCCCTGGGGTGGGGGCATTTGAACAGCTTTTTGACCCACTGAGGGGGGAATCTGAACAAAAATTTTCCAAAAATTCAAATGCCTGGGGGTAGGGGGGGGGGGGGGATGTTCAAGCTTCAATTTGACTGGTACATAATTTTAATCTTTAGTTTGCCAATCAACTTGTAATAATATTAAAATAATTATTCTTTGAATTGTGCATTTTTGTTATAATAGTAACAAACTTTATTAAAAATAATTGTTCATTTACATGAATAGTCGATTTCAAACTTGTCCTGTTGTGGCGGATAGAAAGCTCAATATCCCAAAAATTGTTATTTCTCTATAACTTTAACAACATTTAAAAATAAGTATTTGTTTACATGAAATATTCGATTTCGAACTTGTGCTGATCGTGCTTATAGTAAGCTCAATATCCAGAAAACTCCCTTCATTTCTTTATAACATAAACAAACCTTTGTAAAAGTAATTGTTTACATGAAATATTCGATTTCGAGCTTGTCCTGATTATGCTTATAGAAAGATCAATACCCAAAAAATTGTCATAGTTTCTTTATAACATTAACAAACCTTCGAAAATATAATTGTTTGTTTATATGAAATATTCGATTTCGAACTTGTTCTGATCGTGCGT
>JAHPZR010000158.1:2500-10000 GCA_019787425.1 Platygyra sinensis | reverse complement strand
GTTTTAATGAGTTTATAACACTGCTGGTGTTTGCATTTCAAAATGCGGCCGTGTTTGGGAAATATTTGAGATTTTCGATTTCAACGGTCCACGGGCCTAAAACTAAACGCCGAACACGCGTACGGCAAAATAGCTCAGTGACAGAATTGAGCTGACTTTCATAAACGAGCGAATATAATGGCAATCTTCCACTCAACCCTGGTGAAAATCCTGACAGGATCTTTGAGGATCTTAAAAGATCTTCAAGGACCTGCCAAAGATCCTTAAAGATAAGGATCTTTTAAGGATCCTTAAAAGATCTTTAAAGATCTTTCAAAGAAATTCAAAGATCTTTAATGGAAAGATCTTTTAAGGATCTTCGCTAGCATCCTTTAAGATCCTTGAGGATTCTGTGAAGATCTTTCAAAGATCTTTGAGGAATCTTTGCAAGGATCTTTCAAAGATCTTTGCTAAGATCCTTCAGGATCTTCAAGGATCTTATCAAGATCTTGCTAGGAGCCTTGGTAAGATCCCAAAAGGATCTTTGGTAAGATCCTTCAAGATCCTTGAGGATTCCATAAGGATCTTTGAAAGATCTTTGAGGAATCTTTTCAAGGATTTTGCAAAGGTCTTTGCTAAGATCCTTCAGGATCTTCAAGGATCTTATCAAGATCTTGCAAAGATCCTTAGCAAGATCCCAAAAGGATCTTTGCTAGGATCCTTCAAGATCCTTAGGGACTATATGAGGATCTTTGAAAGATCTTTGAGGAATCTTTGCAAGGATCTTTCAAAGATCTTTGCTAAGATCCTTCAGGATCTTCAAGGATTTTATCAAGATCTTACAAGGATCCTTAGTAAGGTCCCAAAAGGATCTTTGCTAGGATCCTTCAAGATCCTTAGGGACTATATGAGGATCTTTGAAAGATCTTTGAGGAATCTTTGCAAGGATCTTTCAAAGATCTTTGCTAAGATCCTTCAGGATCTTCAAGGATTTTATCAAGATCTTACAAGGATCCTTAGTAAGGTCCCAAAAGGATCTTTGCTAGGATCCTTCAAGATCCTTAAGGATTATATGAGGATCTTTTAAAGATCTTTGAGGAATCTTTGCAAGGATATTGCAAAGATCTTTGCTAAGATCCTTCAGGATCTTCAAGGATTTTATCAAGATCTTGCAAAGATTCTTGGTAAGAGTGAACAGGATCTTTCCTAGGATTCTCAAGATCCTTGATGAGCATCTTGCTGAGTTAGTCAGATTTTGCAGCAAGTATGACTTTACCTTGTTCAAAGTAGTGCATGTTATCAGCTTGTCAGCTGATATAATTAGAACGCCTTAGAACCATTTATAATTGTTGTTACAGTTTATTACAAATCTACAACAGGTCTGACTCAATCTCATACATTACAATGTAAAGACAGGGTTCAAAAACAGATTCGCTCCATAGTTCCTCTAATGTATCATACAGGAGAACCAAACTCGATTAAGTTCAATTTTGGAGCGACAACTGAATAAGACGGCAGTATTTCATCAAACTTAGTTCAAAAATCTTGTGGTAAGCAATTTTCCATGAGAAAATATGCATTCTGAATTCTAATGTACCTTAAGGAACACACAGGTTGAATGAGAAAGAGATGAAAATCACTTGCCACATGAGACTTCTTCATAAACACTACCATGCATAATTTCCATGTTTCTCACAAGTAGATAGTTTTAACTCTATAAGATTAATTTATCGGGATACTAGTTATACTCTTCTTCAAATGATGTCTGAACACTCTCCAGCCTGTGTCAGGCCTTTAAATTCGGTAAAAAGCCGGTAAAAAGCCGAGTTTTCGGTGGACCGCATGAACCGCCATCTTGGATTTGAATGTTGATAAGACCCTGGGGACGTGTTTGCTATAACCCATGATGCAATGTTCTGAGAAAGGCGTTTGTTTCAACGGTCACTGAACGAGGTTTGGAGGACAGTTTGAAGATGTTTGGAAGCCACAAAATCTGGATCTGTTGTCTCTATGAGAGATTGTAAGTATAAAGAATCATTAGGCGTCTGGATTTAGACTTAAAATAGTGTTTTTGATGATCTGTACTCCAATGATATTTACGATGTAAGCTTATCACTAAACTCGATCTTGGCCGTTTTGGATCTACTTTCTTAGTCTCTCTTGGATCTTTCTTCTTGTCTTTAATCAGCTTTTCTGTATTGCAATCATAACTTAAACCAAAAACAGTTTAAAGCAAGTCATAGAAGTCGATCTGAACGCCTGTTTCTGTTTTTATGAGCAGTTACCATCAGGGAACTTCAAAGTGGAAACAGAACACAAACTTACATGTATAGATATGATATGATTTTGATCATATGTCGCTTACATGTAATTGTTGTCTGCCTATCTTTTCTAGTTATTGAAGCAGAAAAGCTTGAAGTACATGGAACTACATGGTTATAAAGCTAAGTGAAAAACAATTGACAAACATGGGCAATGACACTTTCACCATATAAGACTTAAATATATTTCAATTATAATCTGTTGGACTGCATGGTAAATGCAGTGTAGCAGTCTTGACTTGAGTGCAAAACTTGCAACTTTGAATTTTGAACAAAGATGTTAGTACAACTGAGAAAAATTATGTATGACACAAAGAAACCCTTCGATTATAGCAAATAAAATAAATGATGAACAGAAACAACATGTTCCAGCTGGTCTTTAATCTTGTGTGGGCTCTTCCCTTGGATACTGGGCAAAAAATCTTAGTGATTTTCATCAAGTGTAAATATTGGGAGGTTAATGTTGGCGAGTCATTGTCTTTTGGTGCTTGTGTTGTTTAAATTTCCATTTGCTTCTTGATTTAATGTCACTGTGTTTTTATAATTCTGGGCTTTTGACCTGGCTTTATATTTATTTCATATGGCACATAATTTTGCAATTTCATAAATCTCATTGTTTAATGGCTAAATGTGGCTCTCATGTGCCCTATTTTATAGCTATTATAAACCCTGTTAAAAGGCTATTGTAATTACAGGTGAACGCACTCAGCGAGTGAATTATCGGGATTTACCTGCACGAGTTCACAAACAATGAACGAGAAATTTCAATACGGCCTCGTGCGGTATTTAAAAATTTCGAGTTCATTGTTAGTGAACGAGTGCAGGTAAATACCGATAATTCACGAGCAATGAGTGCGTTAACATTTTTATTATACAAATTAAATACACTGCAAACAAAAATCGTCAAAGTTTGAGTCAGCCGAAGCCATGGTGTAATGACAGTGCTGTATAGAATTTACACCACGGCTATTACACCACGATAATGACGTCAAAGAGGTTGTTTCGTCACAACCCAGTGTCACGTGGCACAAATCAACCAACCAGAGAATCGGAATTCGTACAGTGTATGAAAGTTGAATTATAATACTATTTTAATCTTATTTTATGCCTATTTTAAAGCTATTTTAAGCCTGTTTCATGTTTATTTTAAAGTCTCTTTTATGTCTATGTGATTCATGTAGTATTATTATTGTAGTGGTGCAATAGACCATTTCAGAGATCTCTTGTGCCTCTGTTTCAAAACGACTCTAAGTGAGAAACCTTTCATATAAAAATGAGTTCTGCATGCAGTTTCATTTCATGCAAATCAAAGTCATTTTCATAAGAATGGTTTCACACTTAGACTCACTTTCAAACAGAGGCACAAGAGAACTCGGTAATGGCCTATAAATAACCTGTGTGGTGTCAATAGCAAGCTTATTGTTATTGCCACATACAACAATTTTTTTTATGAATTGACAAGAAGTATTTACAATTTGGCCGAAAACTATAAAAATGATGTGATTCCTGTACAAATAAATATTTAGGCCTGGTTTAAATGCCGCATAATTTACATGTGCCGAATCAAATACTAATTTTAGTCGACTGGAAAGAATACGTTCAGCTGATTTAATTTAAACGTCACATTTTTTTTTTACCGAATAAAATTGCCGAGTGTGAGCGACGTGTTTTAAATTCCCATTTGAGCAACATAAATTATTTAACATAATTTGAATTCGATTCAGCACATGTAAAATACGACGTTTAAATCAACTGTCAAACTTCAGTCGTATATTCGACTGGATCAGTCGAATATTTGAATTGAATTATGTTGTATTTAATTGATTTAGACGTCGCATTTTACATGCACTTAATTTGGCAGTTCGATTCGGCACATGTAAAATGTAACGTTTAAACCAGGCCTTAGTATGCAGTTGCACTGACACATGATTTGACAAGGAGTTATTTGATATAAGAATAAATTAATGTATTATATATAATTATTGTTAGTAGTTTAATAAGTCTGACAGATTTGTATTTTTGATGAAAAACACCTCAAATAATATGAAGGGAATTTAAATAATGTTAGCTTCGCAACTGAGAAACATTTTTGTAAGAATCAGTACAGAAATAAAGTGTACTTTTACAGCCAATACTTGAAATTTTTTGGTTTGCAGTGTGGGGGGGGTAATCCTCTGTTAAAACACCTAATGTTAGGGCCAGTCCCCTGAAATCTGGTGATGGGAAACTTTTGTGTGAATCTGATAAACAGAACTGAACAATTTTCACAAATAGTTTTGAGAATATTTCAAGATCTTAGCAAGGTCTTTGCTAAATTGTTACTGTGATGTTGCAAAATTCTTTTAATTATCAAGATCCTCAAAGATCCTGGATAAGATTTTTAATGATCTTTAAAATTCTTACCAGCATCTTTAAAGTTCTTGCCAAGATCTTGAAGGATCCTTAAGGATCTTCTGTGATCTTTGAAGTTCCTGCAGAGATCTTTGAGGATCTTGCAAAAGATCTTTAAAGATCTCAACAAGAGCTTTGAAGATCTTGGAAGATCTTTTAAGTTGTTGCAAATATCTTTAAAGATCTTGACAAGAACTAAAATCTATCAAAGCTCTTTAAGGATCTTAACAGGAACTTTGAAGATCCTTTAAGATCCTTCAGGACCTTGGTAAGATCTTTGAGGATCTTGCAAAAGATCTTGTCAAGATCTTTGCAAGAACTTGTCAAGATCTTGAAAGACCTTTTAAGTTCTTGCAAAGATCTTTAAAGATCTTACAAAAGTCTTTAAAGATCTTGACAAGAACTAAAAGTCTATCAAAGTTCTTTAAGGATCTTAACAGGAACTTTGAAGATCCTTAAAGATCCTTCAGGATCTTGGTAAGATCTTTGAGGATCTTGCAAAAGATCTTGTCAAGATCTTGTCAAGATCCTTCAGGATCCTTCAAGATCCTTCAAGATCCTTCAAGATCCTTGGCAAGATCCTTGAAGATCCTGGCAAGAAAGTTGAAAGATCCTTGAAGATCCTGGAGGATCCTTAAAGATCTTGACCAGGATCTTTAAAGATCTTGATCAAGATCCTCATAAAGATCCTCGTGAAGATCCTCGAAGATCCTTAAAGATCCTTTAAAGATTTTCACCTGGGAAATTTCACAGAACAGATATCTAGCAACTTCAAAACCGCAAATGTTTCAATTTCGATAACAAAATATCACCGCACGAGCACATTTCTGATACGTAATTTGCATAATGCTCATAAATACAATACTTTACCGCTAAAACCAAAATCGAATTTTCTATATGGGGGAATTCTCCAAATCACCCCAAATCCCGGTTAATACGCAAAGAGAGATAGTACTTGAACGTTATATGAAAATCAGTCTCGTGTTCTTGCGAACGCCTCAAAAATAGATAGTTTTTTAGATCGTATTCTAACCAACATGAAGGAGTTCTATGATATAGCCATCGAGCGACCTAAAATTGGCCTTTCGGATCACAGTTCAGTGGAGATCCAGCCCAAGCTTCGAGCAAAGCCATCGCAATTAAAGAAAACAATCATCTCGAGGGATTTGAGACCTAGTAAAAGACACGCAATAGGACAATAACTAGACTTTTGGAGGGCATATTGTTTATTTGTGGCCCGAGTAGCATCATTTGCGCCCGAGCGGAGCGAGGGTGCAAATGATGCTACGAGGGCCACAAATAAACAATATGCCCGACAAAAGTCTTGTTATTATCATTATCATCAATATACAAGGTCATATCATGAAGAGTCTATGGCAATAAAATAAGCTTGATCTTTAATAAGTATGTTACTGAACTTAAGTACACTCTAACTTGTACAAAAGCACAATTTTGGCTTTTTAATAGAAAAGTGACAAAAAAATAGTCTCGTCAATGTCCCCTAGCCAAAAAATAAACTTAATAATCAATGTATAGAACCAAATTTCGATTCAATTTAACATCAACTGTTTTCGTAAAGACTTTGTATTATTGTGCTATTCGCTGTCAGTGTCACTCTCCAAAATGCGACGGCGTTTCTTAGGAACGCTCTCCATTTGCTGCGCTGACCCTGCTTGGTACACATTCATTGTTCCTATCTGTATGTGTTGTGTACAGTTGGGATATGGCTGAGCCAAAGCCATAAACTGATTTTGCAGTGATTGTGAAACCAAGCTGCTTGGACCAGGGAGCGCGTAGTTTGATGAACTACCGGGAGCATCTTGTTTGCTCATAGGCTGAAAAGCTTCTGTCAGAATCCTGGAGCATTCTCTTTTCTGTTCACTGGTTGTTTGGTTGATGTAGTGTGTGAGACTTCTTTCGTCTTTGTGCTTTGTTATTGAGCATATTTTCTTGGTATCCACACCTCTTTGGAATAAGTGGGTGACAGCCGATGCCCAAACACAATGGTTGGTGTACCTTTGAGATAATTCGGCTTTCACGGAAAGTCTTTCCATTATTTTGGCGATGGCGTTCTTTCCAAGTGGCTCATTTTTATACCAGTGTTCAGCAGGAGAGCGAGCGTAGTTCTTGTTAGGAGTTTGAAACAGCGCATCGCACTCCGGGCGAACCTTGCTCAAGTAAAACTCAAACGATGTAACCGGATTTAAGCCATTTGAAGTTTCGTACATGCGTACATCAGAAAAGAGCTGATCTGATTGTTTGGAGCCACCTTGATGGTTTTTAGTCTGCTCAGTTAGTTTCTCTGTAACATACCGTGCACCCGTGTCGTCCACTTTGATCTCAAACGACTGTTTGTTTAATTCCCGCCAGCCTTCTCTACCACGGCGAGCGAAATGGTAGCACAACGAAAACCAAACATATTCAACTAACTTCTCTGGGTTTCGCCAAATTCCATTGTTCTGGCCTTCCATGAAGTATTTATTCAATTTCTCCATATCCCCGTACTCAATAGACGGCTTGTGTTTGGGTTTTACGTTTTGTTCCTTCGTAAACAACTTGGCTTTGGCTTCAAACATTTTGGTTGGCAGACACGAAATCGCTGTCCTGTAAAATGTTGACGTTACGGCTAAGCGGAGCTGATGTTAAATGGCGATGTATGGCTGCTCTGATTCCAGTCAGGGCACTTGGAGTCAGTGCTTGTCCTTTTTCTGTTTTAACCTCGGCGTAAAACTTTCGTAAAATCTTGTTTAGTTCTTTCTTGTCAATCGTTTTCAAATCTACCTTGATTGCTCTCTTCTCGCACCATTTA
>JAHPZR010000157.1:37500-41187 GCA_019787425.1 Platygyra sinensis | reverse complement strand
CCGTGTTTCTTTTATTGACTAGATTGAAATTCTTAACATTTCAACTAAAATGCTAATGAATGAAAAGATACCCAAACAAGTTTAAGAGTTTTCAGCAGAAAATTGTCCAAATGGGAGCCTTGCAAAAGTTGCAAAACTCCATACAAACCCTTATAATTTTGTGGCCAGTCTACCCAATCCATACATTCTCTATTTTGGGTGATATTTGAAGAGCTACCATTTTGCCATTTTCCTCCACCAAATACCTCTATTCGTCTATTCAAATTTAGTTGATTTTTCATTTGAATACAGGCTTAGTTTTTTTTCAAACAAACGGAAACAACCATACCCTTTCCCATTGCTCTCACGTTTCTGCAATGGGGTATGCTTCGATTGCATGTTAGTCCCAGGAATTCGCTGTTATATCAAATCATAAGTACTAAATACAATATGAGCGACCGTATTGTATCGAATGTACAATGTCGAGCCGAAGGCGAGAAATTTTATATCCGATACAATATTGGCGCGAATATTGTATTGTGCTTATGAAATAAAAAGCACGCTTTAATTTGCCGCCTGAAGGGAATTCGCGTGGGATGAAATGATAAGGGAATGCTAAAGTCATTCGCAAGTGATTGCCAACATGGACGGATCACGTTTTCGAAGGCCGGAAAATGCCGACGAAGAAGCAGCTTGGCTGCAAGAAACTACTCCCCAAAATACAGTACAAAACAGTACAAAATGCAGCGTAAAGATTTTCGAGGAGTGGCAAAGTGCTCGCTCAAATAAAGTGGCGGCAAATGAGTCGCTGGGCTTTGACTACAGGAAGGTATTGTTACGAATGTTGCACTAAAGCTACCTTGAAGAACTGTAGTATAAACTTTATTTTGAACTCTAAGTAGAAACTGAGCACTGGTCTGAAATTAAAAAAAACAGTTGTTTGTCTGTCGTTTTTGCGTCCCTGTTTTGTTTTGATACAGAATGTTAATTAATCTGTATGAAATATACAGAATACTAATAGATCTATTAGTATTCTGTATGAATTTCATACAGAATACTTATTTGAGAGCTATTTGTATTGGGTTTACAGTAATATTCATGTGACTCAAATTGCATTTTTGGATTGGCTTACTTCTTCATGAATTATTAATGAATTTTATAAGCGTGTATAGTATAATATTCAGCCCTAGGTATTGTTATTCATGAAATGTAAATAAGGTATGGGGAATCGCTCTGGCTTGGGACGAGCCCAAACCAGACGAAGAGTCTGGAGGATGCGCTCCAAAAACCCGGATTCCTCGTGGGGTGGGAGGGCGGGTTGCTAGATCTGAACTAACATATGCAAATGACTTAGCATACTTGTAAGATGTGTTTTGCCTACGCGGCTGTATCCTTCCCCCAAGGAATTGAAAAACGTGAGGGAGGGTACGTCTACTCGTAGGCTAGGATGCGTAAAACAAAACTCTCAAATGCGATGTATAGGAATACACCTTTGAACTACCTGGAATATTTTTTTTCGTGCTCTAGTACTTGTCACCCTGAGATAAGACTGATATTTTCGCCCGCATTATCTGCGCATGATAACCACGGTAACAAAGAATTAACTACCAGAATTATGGGGGTATATCTATGGCAAGATTCAATACTCAAATCATTCAAATAGTACATGCATCAATCAAAAGCTGAACGGCAACAAGCATATTCTTCAAATAGTCATCACGCAAACAGGCTTCAAAATAAAAGACATCACGCTAAAATTTAAGGCATCATGCTGAGATGCTTCAGGCTTGAAGGGATCACGCGAAAAGGCATTATACAAGACATCACGCTAAATCAAGCAAAAAGATATCACGCAACAGGCATTACACAATTAAAAACAAAATTTTTAAAGAAAAGGCTTTACAGGTAATAGAAAAGCAAGTAAAAATCAATGGGAACTTATGTCTAGTGATGGAGAAAAGGGAAACAAGGCAAAATATCAACGAGCGCCCTTTAGCCTTTGTTGTGTTACATAATCTTACACTCAAATCGCTGTGATTCGGTTACTTACTGAGTGAGGTTGATTAAAGCTTCATATATAGTTAACCACAGAAACACAAGAGAGTTCAGTTCAGTGTTGGGATCAACAGTTTCAATAATTTTAAGGCTGACTTTCAACTTCAAACTCTAATCCACTTCCTTTTAATTTTGCCGGCATTTCATTCTCAAATCTCTCGTTCAGTTCTCAGGGGAGTGAAATGTAATTCTTCCAGTCTCCGACCACCCCTTTCAAAAGCAAGGAACACTTGCAATCTTTGTAAAAAGCCGAGAAACTTGCAGCATTTTTCTTCATTCCACTAAAACTGACAGCGGCTTGTTGACGAAGTTGGCGACCATTTGGACATGGGAAAGTAGATCCTAGAGGGGAGAGAATTATTAATTCCTTACTTTCCCAGTTACATTTAATAAATTACATTATTTAAAAACCATATTACTTAGTGGTGTAAAGGTACGGATTTCACCGATCTAGGTAGCATTTATCTCGACCGACCATGACTGAGGCTTCCGAGTGAAATATATTTGAATTTGTTAACGAAGAAAACAATAATAAATCTGCCTTCAAAGATGCTTCAGGTCCCTAGGTTATTTGTACAGGACTCGATCGACCCGTTCCGGAATATGTTGGACGCTTTTTTCGTTTTGCCGAAGATTATGGGAAGAAATGATTCTGACACTCTACACGTGTTACTACACGTTTTTGTGCAATGAATACCAAGAATCTTTCTGTCCTTCATAAACTTCCATACTCATTAGTATATAACTTATTTGATTTAAATGAGTACAAATTTAATTAATCTATTTTATTTATCATGTAAATGGTGTTATAGCATGTTCAAGTACAATTCTCTTAAATTTCTCTGACTCGACTCATCAACTTTTTAAGTTGAGGAGTAGTAGATATTCATTGGAATTAAGCCCCGTTACTGCCTAGGAAGGCCTAGGTAGGCCTAGGTAAATCATTAATATGCATAACGGTCGAGTAAGTGTCGAGTTAGGTCGAGGAAAATCATAAATATGCATAACGGTCGAGTCCATGAGGTGACCTATTGTTATAACTTTTGGGTTGCCCCGTACAAATGAGGTGCCTTCCTCCATACAAATGAGGTGCCTTCCCCCATACAAATGAGGTGCCTTCCTCGATACTAATGAGCGTCGCTCTAGTACAATGGAAACAATAAGGTTGCCTAAACTTGCCTGCTAATAGCGAACTTTGATTGAAAAAAATCTCTTACGAGTTAAAATTATAAGAGCGAATTTTAACGAAAGCGCTATCGTTCTTGTAATCGCTTTTCTGCAAAAGTTTATCTCCGAGACTTTCAGTTTATTCGAAACGTTAATTATGAAGATGGCTTTTTTCACTAGCGTTGTTAATCTTCAGACTGCTTTGAACGCTCGTTTAACTGCCCGTGATTCGGAAACGTTGACAAGCGCAAATTTTTGAAAGCGTAATAAGGTTCTCTAGCTTTCTATGAAAACGTTCTCCGATTTTCGAAATCGGGATCTTTTAACCCCGATTGGTTTAGGTAGAATCTATCATGCTTTTATTCTCAGCTGTGCTGACGAGAGAGAGAATTTAAATTCTTAGCTAAGTGCTCGAGTTTTCCGCGCCGTTAGTCACGCACTGAACTCCACTTTTAACCCTAGATTTGCATACTGACAAACTCGAAC
>JAHPZR010000157.1:32500-35000 GCA_019787425.1 Platygyra sinensis | reverse complement strand
ATTCTCAAGAATCAACCGCCGAACGTCAATTCCTACAAAAAAGTGCTTCAAACTTGCTCAAAAGTCGTGCGGCCGTGTCGGTTAAAGAAAATACAATTTGAACGGAATCAGCACTACTCTTCGTCGTCACTTTCGATGAAAACTCTTCGCCTTTTATGAGTTTCCTGGATTATAGTTACTGGCCCGTTAAAGATCTTGAACTGGCGCTCAGAGATGCTGCGAATGTCCTTTCCTTTCGTGGTTTTGCTTTTTGATGTATGAACATTTCAATTTCTTCCTGACCAATTAACTCGTTCGTAATTTGCCGAAGTAACTTCATTTTTTCCTTAAAAAGTAACATAATTAACTCTCTGAATGTTAATCGTCACTCATCGTCTTGTATCACAACGATTTTCAATGAGGATCTCCCAAGGGTTTTGGGGAACAAGGGAACAAAGGGAAAATATCGCAGGGAACAAGGGAACATTGCTCCTGTTTTAGGGAGCACGGGAACATCAACTAGTCAAAACACAAACATTTTTGTCTATAAAGCACATTTAAGACCGTTGTTCACGAGATTTTACATATGGTCATTTGAGCACCACTGCCATAACAAGACCTCAAACAGGGTTCGTATATTCACTGTGTGAATATCTCAGCTGGAAGTCTGAGTAAGAAGTTATGAAGGTTAGCGGGAAGCTGACAGATCTTAACGAAGAACAGTGTTTATAGTCGATTTTTCTACGGGTGGTAAGCAATGTTTCTTCTCTGGTTAAATACCTTGAGAATTTAAGAGACTTTGGTATCACATTTGTTCACACCTGACTGGGTGGCTTTTACACGTGACAGAACGATCACCAGAATTCAAGAGGTATATGACTTTGATTGTCAGTTCATAGAACAAGTGAAAGTGTTCCTATGAACAACGTCCCACACACAACTGCATGAGGCCGTCGACAGGGTACTGTTTCTTCGGTTGTCTTATAGGAAATAAAAAGAGAATCTTGCAATCTTTGAACGAAATCAACAATCTCTTAAGTCAACATACCCCACAGCCACTTGAGGTGCTCAAAATGAAGAACATTTTGACACTGATTGTCGAGACCTTTTTCTCTGAGATAAGAATTGGATCATACGATATGCCCTTACAGCTCCACTGAGTTAATTTTCGATTTATTAGGGTCCTCAACGAGCACTTTAAGCAAACGTGTAGAACATAATTCTGCTACTACACAAATGCCAAGTCTCATTAACAAAGAGTGAAATCTGATTTAAGATATTCAGCCTAAATGCCTCCACCCTCATCAGCACAGTTAACCAAGTTACAAGTGCAGCAAATGAGAGTCTGGCGAATAAAGCGCATGGGCAAAAGAGTACCACAGACAACAACCCACAAAAGACAACATAGGCACTCTGCCGATTAATCTCGAATTTAACAGAGCAGACTACGAGTCAGCCATTTCATTTCCGAAAGATTGGAGAGGTCCAAGGAGAAATGTACTCCAAGGGCAGGGTAGGAGAGGAAAGATCAAGCGATCTCGTCCAGTCGTCTGGAGACATTGTCTTTCTAGTACCGGATGGTCGACCATCCAGCAAAATGAGATCGTACATTCACTGCTGCCACAAAAAAGCATGGGCGATGTGCTGTGACACCAATTTATGTAAGCAGTTAGCTTGTACAGAAGAAACAGGAAGGGGGATAAATATTAAGCACATGTGTGGTTCTTCTAAAACTGAAAAGCTTCGTAAATGACGAAGTCATCGAATGACTGAGAAATTAATTTGTACATTAACATTCTACTGTCATCGATATCGATCACGTAGACTCGGTCACCGTCGAAAGGTTAAGACAATGTGTAGAGGAAGTTCAAGAAAAATCAAATACCTCATTGACATGATCAAGACGAACAAAGAAGAGGACACATATTTATGAGTTTATGTATTATGATGATTGACTTGGAGGTGTTAGGAAGCTGTTAAAGGTTTCAATCAAGTTTATTGTCATACGTTAGTTCCAATGTTACAAATAGTAAAGGACCATTTCCTTTTTTCAATTCCGCGTTTCTTCCCCCCCCTGAGAGACCCTCTTCAATGTAAGTAAAGCAAATGTGTTCTAGCTTTGGATAACCTTTCGTGTTTTTTCCTTTCCTAATTTGCATAATCCGTAATCGTCCCGTGGGCATTCCGGAGAATAATGCCCTGGTGTGAAGCTGCACTTAGCCAATCAGAGCGCGCGTTATATCGGCTACAAACACTAGCCATATAATAATAGAAATTAATTACCATACATTCTTTGGAAAGTTGAGGTAAAGCTTAAATTTATTTTGACTTCTTAAAACATATTTAAGACTATTCCTGGGCGGAAAAAGGTATTATTTTACGAATTATATAGACTCATAGAGCTTTCAAGCTACAAGGCAAATCGCGAAAAAGTCTTAACAAGAGATCTTGAGACTTCAGCTTTCGTGGCTAAAATTGTTTTAAGCTAATATTTGTTACGGCCAAAGAATTAAAATATTCC
>JAHPZR010000157.1:0-27500 GCA_019787425.1 Platygyra sinensis | reverse complement strand
ATCATCTCTTTGATGTTTTTCTATCTTTATAAAGTGTTATTTTCAGGTTTCCTTCAGTTTAACGGTAATTTTGTCTATGCTCAAAATAACTCAAAATACCGTGACTGAGCCCCTTTAAGTATTTTCACGTATCGCGATGGACGCGTCCTCGACACAGTCTGTCATCATTCTAGAGACATTTAATGCGTACCAGAAACAAAGTATCAACAATAACGAAAAGGGCCAAAGCTGAATACTACTGCAATCTACTCGACGAAGCGAAAACCGCTGCTGCTTAAAGAAGGACGATGGAACACTCACAGAAGGCGACTCTGAGAAACTCCGGCAAACGTACACTAAGCAGATATCTTTGCACCGTTGCCGCAAACCTGATTGGTCCTGCGGGCGAAAGCCAGGCAATGCTGGTTTGCAACCGGGAAACAGACCCGCAGACTTCAACAAATTTAACAAGTAGGCGGAAATTGAATACAAGATCAGTAAGCTAAAAGGAAAGAAAACGCACCGAAAAATGTTTAAATTTCGATCAAAACCATATCAAAGAAAGCAAAGATAAAGAACGTTTGCTTCTTGCATGAGAAAATTTTGGATATCGAAAGAGAAATTACACATGACCGTAACCGTGACAACATCAATATCTTTACACGTGAAAGATAAAAAGTAGTACCTTCACGGCACGTGACGAGAAATTAAATCTTAGAAACAAGAAAAGTTCCGATGTGTCATCGATATCTATATGACAAAATTATAGTTCATGCTCCTACGTTTATTAAAAATGTAAAACAGCTGTGAATGGCTTTACTTTTCTGTACGATGATTTATTCATTGCTCCTTTTGCTCATCGTTTGACACTGAAGCTGTTGCTAGCAGAGAGAAAGAGAGAGAGAGGAATTTCAGGTAAATTACTTGAGTTAGTCTTTTTCTCGTTTAACGTTTCAGTTACCACAAATTGATATTTTAAAAGCGATGAGAAATTGTACTTTCATGCAGCAGAAATAGCTTTCTTTCGGTTAGCATGTGGTGAGCGTTAAACATCCTGTTCATAAAAATTATTTTGCCAGAATATTAACTATTAAAGAATGCCGAACACGCTGCAACGCGTATCTTAAAAAGTTAAAAATTGCTGTTCTTAAAGTGAAAGCGTGGACAGTGCAATGTACGTTGTTTTCCGGCTGATTGCTGTTGGAACAATTATAACCTTGAACAGTGTGGTGTGGATGAAAGTTCTTGACAGATAACCAAATTCTCTAAACTAAAATGGAAAGAAATGTGCTCATATAAGTGCGGAGAGTTATGATTATGAGCTCGGGCGCAAGAAAGGTGCACAAAAAACATTTAGAGCATCCGTTATTGCTTTACACTGAAAGGAAAATTTTAGAGACTTGTGAAAAATTCTACCTCTATTTAAATGCAAACGTGATAACAAACAATTGTTTAGTCTTCGGAAAATATATTAACATGACTATAATTTCTTCTTTCATCGAACTATGTTTGCAAACAAACGAGTGTAAATAGATTCTTTATGAACGAACATTCAGATGAAGAATAGCTCATAATTCTAAGAAGGGCATCTTTAAAGTCCTCACATAAGAAGAGTAAACGTTATATATTGTATTCAAAAAGTAATTTTGGAAAAGAGAAAAAATTAGAATGCTTCTTTTTTTTATCTGAAAATGATCAACAAGATCGCTGTGGCCACTAAGATTACCGAAACAAAATAATCTTCTAATAAGAATAATATTGAAATGAAATTAATTTGAACTGCGGGAATACAGATGAAATTGAGATGTGATCATCGCAGTTGTAATCGCAATTTAAGCAATTGCCAATTTTTGCCACCTCCTTTCCCTCTCCCCCCCCCCCCCCCCCCCCAAATTAGGGCTTCAACGGGATTCGGACCCATGGCCTCCGCGTTAGCGCTGCCTTGCTCTACCAACTGAGCTATGAAGACCCGTATGTTGGGAGCAGACCAAGTTAGCGAGTCCATCTTTACCAGTGAGAGGGATCGGATTTTGTTCCTGATTCTCTTAAATCACGTGTTGTTTATCGGTTTACATGTGCGAGCTGTGGAAATCGTTGTATTGGTGAAACCAATACTCATTTTAACACACGTGTTTACCGTGAGCATCTCTTTCGGGACAAAAATTTCCACATTTTTTAACGTCTCAGTTCTTTTAAGGTTGTTGGGATAAATGCGATATTTCTTGTTTAAGATTCTCGATTATGCCAGCACTTATTCTCAACTTAATATAAAAGAGAGTTTTCATATTGAACAGTTGAATCCTGAACTCAACAAACAAGTTGACCATGTTGGATTGTCGTTGCGTTTCTAAATTTATCTTTAGCTGTTTACAGCAAATTTTAGTTTACTTTTCGTTATTTCTTATCTGTGTCTTTTATTTTAATTGTTTCTTTTAATAAGTTTAACTGTTAACGAATATTTGAATTTAAAAAGGTTCATTGTACACGAGTAATTATATATACCGACCGTTTTGCAAATCATTACTGTATATTCATAATGGCTGATGATAATGTTAAAAAGATCGAGACATGTTCCGAAAACTGAAAAGCGTTGTTGCGTTTTTTTAAAAGATAATTAATACATGCACTACAAATAATATTATAACTATATTATTCCAACTTGCACGAGTAAGCGATCTTTAAGACAGAAAGCACTTTTCACTTTCCTGTGTTTTACTATATTAGAACACGAGTAACAGTGAAAAAAAAAAAAAATGGTGCCACCGTTTTTCAACGAAATTAAAGAGACGAATACTTTTGTAAGAAGGAAAAATTAAGTCTTGTTTTAAGGTTAAAATTGACGGTCAAGGCCAGCTTTAGTTTCTTTTTTTAAATTTTATTAAAAAAAATGATAAAAATCTCCAAAAATTCAGTGTCATGGGAGTATTCTCGAGTGACACCCGCTCTTGAAGGTGTCACTCTTGAAAACGCGAAAAAAAGGAGAAAAAAAACAACAAAGGGAAAACCAACCAAACTTTAATGGCTCCAAAACTTATCTTCAAGACCCTTTCTGGGTCAACAACAACATAATAAAAAATAGTGTTTGTCGGTTTATTTACTATTGTGATAGTGCAAAAATGTTTTTTGGAGTTTCTTAAACATACAGAATATTTAAATTCTTGTATATTCTATTGTCTTTACCATAGTTTGAGGCATTGCTTTTAGCTTCTTCACATTATATTTGGTTAGCGCAAAATAAAGTTTTGCTATTTTCATTTTTTTGTTTATCGCTTTCATGGAAATATCGATTGCCTCAAGTAATGCATTCTACAAAGCTTTAATCCATTTCCAATTACCAGTGCATCTATTTTAATGGTGAGTGAGTTCCATTCTAGAATGCACGCATTCCAAATGCATTTAAAAAAAAATGTACTAATAGAACATAATATAACAGCATCTCTGAACAATTTTAGAGTCATTACAGATATGGAAATGTCTCCCAAGAAAAGTGTGTGGGCTGCTGTTCTGGTGCTAAGTAAGTGTGTTTTCATTATTTGTTTTTACTCTATTTCGTGGCACTGAGTTGAATTTAAGCTTGAATTGATAAAGAAAGGCTATGCAGTCATCATATATGTTTCAAATTTGTTCGCAGAGCCCTAATTCTCCTCCACTAGTGGTCAGGAAAAACGTTTACCACGCGCTAGTCAAGGGGGTCGCAGACCCTGGGAACGCCAATAGACAACTTTCGATATATTAAAATTCAGCATGGCAGCGAGGCTTAGAGGACACAAACAAAGGAAATTGAATGATCATGTTTATTTATTTCTTTTGTTTGTGTCCTCTAAGCCTCACTGTCAAGCTGAATTTTAATATATCGAAAGAAGCCTATTGCTCGTTAACGGGAAAGACATTGAAGTCGGGCAACTTTTCTCACTAAAAACGGCATTAAATATTTCCGAAAAGGGATTTAAAAAAAAAAAACTTATTGGATTGTAGAAGTGAAAAATATGAAACATTTTGTGCGTTTAATTTGGCGCCAAAATGAGTCGCCCGTCTTCGGCCCTCACTGTTTGATCTCTGTCACCAGGTGGGATAGAAACTGTTCCGCTCAGGTTGAAACAAACCATACTGTTGGTTGTCAAATTAAACCCAGAATTCTCGACTTAAACAATAGAAGAGGCCAAAGCAACTTTGTCATTGCCTTTTGATGACTGTAAAGAGAAAGACTATCGTGTCATTTCAATAGGACAGCTCAGTTTTGACTTCCGCTGGTGTTGCATGCGCAGCTACCGTATGCAAAGTTTGTTATGCAAACGAATTCTCTTTGCGCATGGCATTTAACTAAAGAAATATGTGTCTCTTTTTTGGCAGCTGCAATTTTTATAAGGACGTCTCCCCAAGATACTCCTCCTCCTACAAGATACTCCTCCTCCTCCATGGGTAAGTATTAAGTAACGGTCATTCCACCAGCACGCTTTGGGTATAAGATGATCAAGAGCCAACGGGGCTCGTAGCAACTGGTTGACTTTAACCCTCTGAAATCCAACAAGAGCGAATGAAAAGAAAAAAAAAATAAAAGTTAGAAAGCCCCCAAAACTACACGCGCTTACCACATTTGCAGAGCAGGGTATAAATATCTATTTTTTTTCCATATTTATTTAAACATAGCAACTATTACACCCGGGGGGTACTTAACAAAGTTTAATGCCCTTTCATATACCATTTTGGCATAAAAACTAGCCCTTTTATATACCTTTTATTGAAAAATGGTACCCCTTTCACATACCTACTTTAGAGGTCTTGTTCTCATTTATATGAAGTGCTTAATAAATAAACTGATACAGCCATAAGGGGCGTCTATTTGAAATATTATAATTAAAGGCCCTCTTAAATACCTAAAGGACCGATTAACCTACCCTTTTATATACCTCAACTTTTGAAATCCCTACCTTTTCATATACCTGAGGCCTGAAAAAGGTACTCCTTTCGGGCGGAGCCTATCCTTATAGGTCATTATAGGAAGTACCCCTCTCTCCCGGGCTATTAATGACTCAAAAATAATAATAATAATAATAATAATAATAATAATAATAATAATAATAATAATAATAATAATAATAATAATAATAATAATAATAATAATAATAATAATATTACATGTCATAACTTACAATTTCCTTAGGTCTGATTTTATGAAGATGTTAAAAGCCAAGGGTTTTCCCCCCCTTTTTTATGATATTAAAAGCATGGCATTATTATGGGCTTTTTGTGTCCCATAAACTCGCAAAAAAAAAAAAACGAGGCCAATATCAAGCCATCTTGACCGAACAGACTTGGTCAATAAAAGATTTATTGTATGGCTTTCGGGGAAATTTTTCTTGCGGGACACGGCGTGTAGCTCCGAGCGGGCAAGATAGCTCCATCTTGCCCGCTCGGCTAGCCAATCACAGAGCAGAATTTGATTTATCTTACCCGCTCACAAAGCTAGCCATATAATAATAGCCCATACCATGATGGCTAAGCCAATGAAACTCTCGAATTGCTGTATCCAGTGATCTGGTTTTTAATAATTATGTATTCCTATGCATATAAGAATCCAAGATGAAAAAAAATTATTAATGTAGATACCAAAGTTAATATACCTAACAATAAGGCTTCCCTTTTTAATGTCTGCCAGAATTTTGCAATAATCATCCATCATTACAGGAAAGTTACGTGTAAGGAGCTACAGCCCTGTTTATAATAACTAGTAGTACATTTTTTTCTTCTTCTTTTAATAACACACCCTCTACCCTGACAATGTTCTGCCCGGCAAAAAAAAAAAAAGAAAAAAAAAATAGATGCCTCGTTTGAACTACTAACACTTCTTTAGATTTTCTTACACTGTTATGCAGTATGGAGGAAGGCGGTTTCTGCTTCGTAACAAATGTATAGACAGAGTATACGTTATCGTTGCTAAAATAGGTGCAGCAAAGAGTACCTTTTTATAACTAAGAGAGCATGAAGAGTAACAGAGTTAACCTTCCATACGCACCTTATTCCAAAGGAAGTCACTCTCAAACGGTTTTGGAAACCCAAAGCCTGCGAGGCTAATGCCATCACAATTCAAGTCGCGATGGTATATTTTCATCCTCCATACTAACTGAGTTCCATCCCTAAAAATGGCTTGATAGGGAATGCCTTGGGAATATGGCCTTGAAGGGGGATTAACTCTTTAACTATCATCGTCCTTTGCCAGGGAACAACGCTTGTCCCCTGGCATACATTTCAGGTTTGGGTTACCATCATAATTTTTTCAACGGATTCTTATCATGAAAGCTCTCATACAGTGGAACCTGCCTTACGATCACCTCGTTAATATGGTCATTTCGTTATTAAAGCCATTTCTTTTTGTCGCGATAAAACGTTCAACATTATCTTATATGGAACTTCAGTTAATGTGGCCACCCCGTTTATACGGCCAACCGCCACAATCTGAAATACCAACATGTCTAATCGTTTGTAATTTTACCCCGTTTATATGAACACTAGAACCACTTAGTCCCATTGTTAACATTGCATGTACTGATTGAAGGTTCATTTTCCAAACATTTAGAAGTGCAATCGTGATATATCTGTTAGGACGTCGCTCAGCTTAGACCAGTAATGAAATAGCAATGCGACCATATTCAAATTCTTGCTAATGGACTGGAACTAGCGTGCAATGGAGGCTCACGCGGGAGAATATCATTCAAAGATAGAAATGTCATTTGCATTTGATAAGACTCCCCTCATTATTAGCCTCAGTTGCAAGCTAGTTCCAGGCCAAAACCGAGAATACGAATAAAGCCTGCTCCGTTTATACGGCCACCCCGTTAACACTCTGTCAAACGACATGTTTTTACAGGGTCTTAAAAATGATGAAAGGACAGATAATTTTTATTTGTGAAAATAACAACGTCGCACGAAACCGGCAGAGCCGGGGCAAAATAAGTGAAAACTGTTTGAAGTACAAAAAACATAAAATAAAATAAGTCTCTTAGGTGTTATTGTTATTGTGTGGGAGGCGCGGTGGCCTCATGGTTGGTGCGCTCGTCTCCGGATCGAGAGGTCCGGGTTCGAGCACTGGCCGGGGACATTGTGTTGTGTTCTTGGGCAAGACACTCTACTCTCACAGTGCCCCTCTCCACCCAGGTGTATAAATGGGTACCGGCGAATTTAATGCTGGGGGGTAACCCTGCGATGGACTAGCATCCCATCCAGGGGGGAGTAGAAATACTCTCTGTCGCTTCATGCTAAGGAAACCGGGATAAGCTCCGGCCTGATGGGCCACTTGGCTCGTATGCAGACTTTACCTTTACCTAGGTGTTATTGTTAGAGAAAACCGGGCACCACCAAAAAATCGAGGTCAGCCGTTTACCCTCACCTTTTCATAGTATAAAAACTATCGGAAAAGATTAATTACCTTGACATTTTCAGAGTTTGGCGTTCGTTTTTCTTCGAGAGATCACCACATCTTGGTTTTTGGTCTCTGAAGAGGTCTAAAATCTTTAGTGGAGCCTAAACAAGCCTTAATATTTGTATACTTATTAATTGGCTGAAAAGTATTTGAGGTCGTTTGCTTTAATTCTTCAGTTTTTTGACGAGGTACCAAATGTCATCCATTTTTAACGAGACATTTCCTAAAAGTGCGGCAGATTATTTCCACGGAAAAACGTTTTTGTTTATACTTGTTTACACTGTTATCCATATCCAGTCTAGTTAAAATTGGTGTCTATAGGCAAATCGGAGTAACTTGTTTCTCAAAGCTCAGAAAAGAAATCATTTGACATAAATACTTCCCGCCAAATATTCAACGAAGAGTATCACCTTATCCCGACTTTCTGCGATTGTTATCCATGATTTATTAAAAGATCTGCAAAACATAGTTAGCTGGACTGCAGAATAGAATACATGAGTTGTGATGTTGTTATTGACCTACGTAAACATTTTAAAGTCGCCAAATCCTCACCAATTTCGAGGCTAAATTTTCCCGCAAAGACTCTATTTTTTAACGTCACGCTCCATGGACAAAGAAAGTGGATCCTCAGTTATTTGGACTTTTTTGTTGTTAGGCAAATCGCAAGTTAATTGATAGTGGGCGAGAACTTTACCCTAAATTTAAGTTTGGGACTTCTTGTCTACGCATTCGGAAAGCGTGACGCGTTTGTGCACCTTCTTGTTTTCCACTTTATTTCCTTCCTTTATTATTACCTGGTGCACGCAATTGACATTCGACCACTTCTTGGGAGGCTTGATATACATCTTGTTGCTGATTAAAAGGTTTCTTATGGTGTCTTGATAACTCAGAACCGGACAACAACTCATCTGAATTTATCAGGATCAACCGAAGGATCATCGATAAGGACCTGTAGTATATTACCTAACCCTCCCCCCCACTAACCTAGTTCTACCAGAAAAATTAGTCAAAGATGTGCGACCCACTTCCCAAATCCACTACCCTATTTATGACCAAATCTGCGATTTTCTGTACTCTATGTGTGACCTGAGAAAAACACGATACCCTATTTAGGACTGTTGCGGCTGACATAGTGGTCCTGAGCATAAGTTATGAAGGGCGGGGAGTTTGTCGATTGTCTTATCGATAATCATGAAAAAGTAGCTTCTTATAGAGAACATACCCAGTTCAAGACTGAAGTGCAGAAACCACACCTTATTTATGACCAAAATAGGCCAAACAGCTGAAAATCCATACCCTTTGAGGCCACACATAGCTATATAGCCTATCTAGAGTACCTCTCCGGGTATATTACATCCGAAACCGTGACGAAACGCATCTGCACCATTGCATCTAAACTTGGAATTCAAATGGCTTAAAAGTTTAAAATAAATTTGATAAATTTGGCTTAAACTTATAAAGCAAAATGAAAAAAAAACAACAACAACAACAAAACATACAAGTGCTGGCTATTATTTTGGTGATCTGAGCAAGGAATCTACCCCCGCGGGCTGTTTTTTTTCTCGGCTTTCTTTCAGAAGATTCTGCCTATGACTATGACATGTATTAACGAACAGTAAAAAAGACGCCCTGAAGCAATCCGCGGTAAACACGCTGCGAAAAAATGTTCGTATATTTTTAAAGTCTGAGTTTTCGAGACACGCAGAGACTCTGAGTTATAGGAGCTGAGTCTGAATTTGCGTGACATCTAGATAGGGTCTCTGCTTTACGGGTCTGAAGTCTGAGTTTTCAATCACGCAAAGTTGCCCAAGAAAATCTACAGCAAAGCAAACGATGAAATTAAAAAAACAAAAACAAAAACAAAACACAAAAAAGCAAAACAAAAACAATCAGCTAGCTTACAGTGTAAATATCAAAAGTTAGAACACCTTCGCTTAATGACAACTATCAGAAAACTAAATGAAATTGACATGTCGTCAAGGAAAGCAAAATTTTATTCCACCCTCTTGGAAATAACTGAAAAAAGGTATGGGTGAACCCGAATAGTGAATAGCGAATAGTACGAATAGTGCGAATAGGGGCAAACAGTTGCGAATAGTAACGAATACTATTACTCATCAATAGTCATCGCTTTAGTTCCCAACTGAATGATATGGGTTTGTTAGAATTGATCATTTCAAACAACAGCGTTTATCTGCGGACACCGATAAATTCGACCAAGTACGTTCTTTGAAAAAAAAAAAAAAACAGCAAAGTACAAATGTGAGGCAAGTGGTCTTTGATTATTATTATTTTTTTAAACTGAAAAGACACTTAAACGGTCATAAAAACAAAAACATCTAAGCTATATCTGAACTCAGGCTAGCGCTGTCCATCACATTAAGGAAACAGAAAACACAATTAACGATAACCTAAAAAAAAAAGTATTCACGCTTTTGCAGCGGTGAAAGCAAAAGTAATTACGTCTAGAAATACCTATTGTCCACGAAGTAATGGTACTTCTTCCCGCAATCATAGTTCCACCACTGCATCCGTCCTCCTTGAACTGCAATATTAAACGCAAGATTTCCTCTGGCAGTCCTGATATTGGAAGCGATTACAAGTACATTGTGATGTCTATTCTAGTCGTCTGTCATCT
This sequence comes from Platygyra sinensis, assembly GCA_019787425.1. Taxonomy (NCBI): domain Eukaryota; kingdom Metazoa; phylum Cnidaria; class Anthozoa; order Scleractinia; family Merulinidae; genus Platygyra; species Platygyra sinensis. The sequence goes on along the minus strand of JAHPZR010000157.1, from coordinate 17,466 downwards.
ATGATCCCTTTCGTGGGTCGGAGAGCAGCGAGGTTTGCTGTAACCGGCGTTTCCTTAGCGTTTACTTCGGCTGCGCCAAAAACACACCACCATTGACATCTTTTCTCGACCATCTCGTTTGCTCGCTAATAACTTCCGAAAAACTGACCCGCCAACCGTACTGTTAGGCGATTATTTCTGACCCGAAAGAACATTTAATCATCAAAACCAAGGTTCTAAGACCTTTAAGTAAGCTACGTTCTAAAGTCCTGACCGTCTGAAGTTTGAGTCTGTAACCCGTCACGCCTTCCGAAACGATCGAGAAATCGAAGTAAACACGTGGTTTGCGTGCGGAAGTCCCAAAATTAAATAATTTTAGGGTGAAACTTCGCTTACTATTACATTTAACTGGCCTTCAATCTACACAACATTAAAAATAAGATCAGCGAATTGAGGATCCACTTTGTTTTTTCATGCAGCGGCCTGACGTTAAAAGATAGTTTTCGCGGTAAAATGTACCCCAGATAATGGCAAGGATTTGGCGAGTTTGAAATGTTTTCACAGGTTAATGACGATATCACAGCTAAAATATTCTATTCTGCAGTCTAGCTAACTATTTATTACAGATCTTTCAGTAAATCATGGATAACAATCGCAGAAAGTCACGGTCGGGATAAAGTAATGCATGGTCTTAGTTAAACATTTAGCGGGAAATATTTTTGATGATGATGATGTGGTGATATCTCGAAAAGAAAAGGAACTCACTATTTCTTTTCTGATTGGCCGAAAGCGTAGGGGGAAACATAGAAATCAGCGCCAGTGACGTTATCTAGCTGTACATTTTAAATAATTATATCAAGGACACTCGAGGTCACGGGTGTATGACCGCGGTGCTTGATTTCTAAAGAAAATCATATTAATGTTTGCGCGCTTTGTGTTGTTTTCCGAAAGTGAAGAAACAAAAACATGATTTTTTTTGTTCCATGTATAATTAAACAGTTATTAGATTCGGTTCTTGTGATATCCAGAATAATCCAACTCTCGGTAAGGGTTATTAACTTCAGCCTTCGGCTAATAACCTCTACCTCAACCTTGCTTATTCTGGATATCACAAAAACCTCCTCCAGTAATTTTTGTTGTGTGCATTAAAAAATGTGCTAATTCATGGGTTTTGAAGATTGTTTTGATGAGAATTTGCAGGCACATCAGTCAGTATATTCAAGAAACAGGATCATTACTTTTCTATTTAAGTGGTACACTGATGCCTTTTTGTTGTTTGAATTTTTTAACAGCTTGCCCTGATCAATGCAAATGTACCTCTGGCACCCGGTGGTACTGGTGGTACTGGTGGTACTCAAGTCTTACGGTCTCCTGTGAACGGAGAAATCTGACATCTATCCCACTGCATATTCCAGTAAATACTACAACCCTGTAAGTATATGCCTCTCGACTGTCTAATAAGTCAGGTTCGATGTATCAATATTCTAACACGTCTACGAGGCTTTCGGGTCCAAATTGTAAACTTTTTAAGTTTCTTTTATCTCTTAATTCCCAAAAAGACTTGAAAACAAAGAAAACAAACGAAGCATAGAAGTCTGTCCTGAAAGCCTATTAAACTTGACCTATTGCTGCGTAGTGAGTGACCCTGAAGCAAACGAACGAGACAATAAATCTAATCCGTAACTGAAAATTACAATATGTAGGGAGGATCAACCACTTCTGCTGCAAAACGCAGGAAATTGTGGTAGTCAGTAAGATTAAGGACGCAAGGAATTTTGCTTATGCGCGAATGGAAGAATTAAGATGCCCGTGTGCTCTAATCCATCGATGAAAGTAAAAATGTTAGTAATGGGGAACAACTGGAGCATCTGTCCATAAACAAAACCAGCTGCAATCACTCCCGAAAAAGGTTCAACGTTGTATTGTGCTATTGATGATGTTTCACTACGTAAATTGCAACAAGCAAAATTTTGATTTTTAACCAGGCATCTGTTTTATACTTTGTAGCAGATTTCCATATCATTGAGTGTTTTTTTTTTTTTGAGATCTGCTAAAGTTAATATTTCATGTATGAAAAAAGTACCTGTTGTATTTTTTATCTGCAAAACTTAATTAAACAATTTGGAAATCACAAGGGGGAAGACTATACCTATTTCCAATTCTTCGCAAAAATGGCGGCTTCTTGTTATTGTTGTTATCACAAATCTCGAACCGAAAGTCATTCAGCCGTGACCGGGCTGTTTTCTTATTAAATTTAAAAACCTCACATCATTGCCTGAAAAGTTTATGGAAACTCCAGGTGTACATTTACAAGAGCGCGAGGTTTTTTTTCCCGTTAGAAAGCGATTAGAATGTAATGAAGCTAAGTGCTACTGACTGTTGTAATCCGAGAGGTTAAGTAAACCAGTTTGTTAGTATACCTACAATCCTTAGTTCTGTATCGGTGAACAAGTCTGCTCTTCATTGAGACTCCTTACATCCTCTTCCCTTTAATAGCGAGGCGTGCGAGAGACGTCATGACTCAGACAAACAAATTGGAATGGCGGATGATTTTAAAGATTTCTTTAAGGCCAAAAGTTGGTGTTCCTAAAACACTTCTGTAACGAAAACGTCGCCTACATTTCCTGTATTTCCCTCAGAACACGCTTATGTTGACTGAGTCTCGCGGGCAATTATAATTCAGTGATTTGCGCGCATTCTATTTTTAGACTTCTTGCCCTTCGCTATCGGATGTGTTCGATTTGATAAGAGAGTTTTGCTTTCCATTTCTTATTTCTATTGTTCTTGCTTTCTGTACCGAGGTATTCCATATCGGGAATGGCATATCCTAGCACGCACTCTTTAATTTTCCTTTTATCGTGCAATTGACACTGTGATTATTTGTTGGTAGGCACTTGGAAAACAACCAGTTGAAAGACTTACCTGAGGGTATCTTCCGCAACAATACCAAGCTGGAACACCTGTGAGTAGAGCTTTCAATATGACTCTACATTACTATACCAAAATTCTTAATGAGTCAATCAGAAGCCGTGCCTACTGTCCTGATATCCAGAAATATCAGGTAACTGACCTGATATGGCTACGATATCATGCTCATTTGGCCTAATTTGGGTATCGTTAACACCTAATGGCAGCTTTTTGGTGTGCTTCGATAGCATGCCAGGCTCGTTTGAGCCTGAGCTAAATTTTACTATTTCTTAATAAAAAAAAGAGTTGCTTGTTAATTCTTGCTCTCTCATTATTTGCTTTTTTTTTGCTTCAGTGCAACCCTATATTAAAAACGTTAGATCGACTTCCGCTATCGTTTGTTAATGTGAATGTCAAAAATCAAAGACATATGATGTAATCTAAGACTGCATGACATGGTATTAGCTAGATGGCCGCCATGTTGTGCGACGCAGTCGTCGTCGTTGGGCGCACGCGGCCGTGATCCATGCCGCTAGCCATTTTGACCACGAGAAAAGGGTTGCTATGGGTTCCTATTTCTATGCATGCATGTGGTTCTGTTTCTATAATTATGGAGCCCCGTTATAATTGGCGCAACGAACTGCTCTTAAATAGTTTGTCAGTAAGATCATCAATTTCGGCGATTGTTGCCTTTTAAAACGCTTTCTGTATAAGATAAATTTGATATTAAATCAGCGCGACCCTTTGTTACCTCCTCTTCCAATCTCCTGTGTGTAAGGCTAAATAGGAGTACTGCCACAATTGAAAGAGACCCCAAAATTCCGGAATCTCAGACTTTTCTTGGCTGAAAAACAACATGGGAATTATCCGATTGGATAAGAGAGTTTTGTTTTCCCATTTCTAATTTGCATGTTCTTGTTTTCTCAACCGAGGTATTTTATATCTGCAATGGAACCTCCTAGCACGCACTCTTTAATTTTCCTTTTATAGTGAAATTGGCACTGATTGTGATTATTTGTTGGTAGGTTCTTGCAAAATAACAAGTTGAGAGACTTACCTGAGAGTATCTTCCGCAACAATACCAAGCTGGCACTCCTGTGAGTAGAGCTTTCAATATGACTCTACATTACCATACCAAAGTTCGTAATGAGCCAATCAGAAGCCGTGTGTACTGTCCCGATATCCAGAGAAATCAAGTAACTGACCTCATATGCTGCGATATCATGCTCATTTGGCCGAATTTGGGTATCGGTATGCTACGAAGGCAAACCAGGCTGGTCTGATCCCAACATGAGTATTTCGGCTCGACTACTTCTCACCAAAATACGAGCCATGGCTCAACCAAACTCACCTAATATGGGGAAGAACAATTTAGCACTGGAACAACTCCGTTTGTGTATGGTTTAAACAGCTGAAATATTGAACGACCACAGAACAAGCAAGGGCTTGGAGTTCTGTAGTCACTGCATTTAAGGATAGATTCCAATTTTATTACAGACGGGGAAAAGGCTCTGGGAGCGAGGTGATTGTCAGCGACGTTTTCTTGCGTTTAAAGTATTGGTCTTGATAACACAAATGCCCCTCTCGTCTTCGAGGCAGTCTGCAATGATGTTCCCAAGGTGTACTATGTTTAATATGAAGAGAAAAACTTGAATAAATCCAAGTGAAAACAAAAAGGAATCCACCACGCCTTCTGCGTGTATACAACCAGTGACATCACAAATTCCATAAACGAACTGCAGTTCTGGGTCCCTGAAACCGTTTTGTTCCAAAAGTGTTTTTTAGGGTCGGTGATTATTTGCCGCCTAAGGAGGGGAGGGGATGGGAGGAGGAGGATAATACCGCCTTCAAATGATATTTTATTGAAGAATATCCCTCATAGTTATTGATCAATTCCGTGATGCCCCCTCACACATATTCCTCTTTCGAGGTCTATATTTAGTGCTTGTAACGGCCATATATAAAAGATTTAACTATGATGTTGAGTTACAGATTAATGTAGGCACCATTGTGCAGTCTCTTGATCGGTGTCTTTCCCATATCTGATCAAGGTTCTTAGCAGAAGTTTTCATATGCGTCAAAGAAAGCATAACAGGAGGCTTAAATTAAAGCGAGGCCTGATTTGGCCAAAACCTAACTTTACCTAAGGGGTCCGGGGGTATTCTTTGTCGGAAATTTTTGAAATTGTACCTTACCAAACATGCGATTTCATGCATTTTAGGGGGCAAAGTGTTATGGAAAATGAGTTGTTTATGATAACAAAATAAAGATGTAACGAGTAGTGCTCTCTCACTTTTTTGAATATTGTTTTCTTCCTAAAACGTCTCAGTCTGTAAGTCTTAATGTTTAAGAAATAGAAAACATGTACCGTGTTTCTATCGAGTTATACAAACACGGGTAGAAGTTTGGGAGAACGAGAAATGCTGTAGGAACACGAGCCGCGCCACAGCTTTTTCGAGTTCTCCTAAACTTTCACGAGTGTTTGTATAGTTCGATAGAAACACGGAGTACCTGCTTTCTATTTCTTTTAGAAAACACCACGACAAGAAAAGGGAAAACAACTTGTTAACTTTGATAATCAAATGTAAATTCTCTTTGCTTGCGCCATCACCACGTCAACAGCGCGCGCTAGTTCTGGGTCTCCATCGAGTTATACAAACACGATTTTTAACCAATCAGCACGCGTGCTTTCTTAGAACTGTTTTCTAAATTGTTATATGTGTGCAAATTTAAATGCGAGAAACAAGTGGCCTACATTCGATTTTATAACGGGTAGAATTCGGCCGTTCTACTGAGATCCCTATAACTGATGTCAGTTGACATTCCAACAGCTAACCATCCCTAACTGCAAAGTTACTGTTTTTAGTTTGAGTTCAAATAGCCGTAAACCAAGTCTGTATGTGCATGTGATCCCCACTTTTGGGCTCTCAACTATTTCTTATCCTCCCTCCCATCTATCATGCTAAAAATTCATTATAAACTTCGATTAATCAAATTATTTCATAGCGTGTTTATAAGTGATGCACCTGCGGCTCTTTCGTATTTGACAAATAAACCTTGCACTGCATACAACTTTAGAAGGAGTAATAACATAATTGGCGTCTCACATTTTAAAACTCTCTTAGCTATAGAGGCGCTATCCTTTGGAACGCTGTCTTGACTTATTTTACGGGGCAGTTTACTGATTTTATCGTAAAGTGAAGGAGGACTTTTATTTTAAGGAACTTGATTTTAGGGCCCAGTCGGTCCAGTCGCTGCCAAGACACCACCAAGATTCTAAATGCTTCTAAATATTTTATGCCTTAATTTCTGTAGTCAGTTTATTTAGATGTAAATACGTGAACTCATTTAAATAGTTCTCTTTTTTAGAAAATAATTGAATATCCTTTGCACTCTTTCTTACTTTTTACCATGGTAGTTGTGTAGGTAATTTTATCCCTATTTCAATATAGTCTCAAATTGTAATTAATTTCACACAACCCCAAAAGCTCTAAGCTTTAAACTCTGTCGTGTTTAAATAAAGGATATGATGATGATGGTCATGATGATGGTGGTGATGATGATGATGATGATGATGATGATGATGGTTCCCGATATCCGATCAGGGTTCCTAGCAGAAGTTTTCAACTGCCTCCAATAAAGGATAACATGCGGCATCGAGGCCCGATTCTCCCAAAGGGGCAAGCTAACATGAAGGGACCCGAGGAACCTTTCATGATCTTCCTTTATTACCACTCCCCCCTGGATAGGATGGTATTTCAACCCCTTTTATCAAAACTCCTCCAATATGATGGGATGCTGTCCCAAGACTTTTGATGACTAAGTCAGTCTGCCAAACCCACCCCCAACACACACACACGCACACAATCAAAGAAGCCACATTGCATAAACAGTCCATGCCTTAATTATTTGTTACAACTAGAAATTTAAGAAATTCACTATCAAAATTCTATTCATTTCAATATTTTGGTTTCAACAAGAAAAGCATATGGTGGAAATTAACATTAATGCAATTACACAAGTGTCCCAAGGAATTTTGTCCACGACTGTACAATCGTGGACAAAATTCATTGGGACACTTGTTATAATTGCATTAATTTTCTGTGTTTTTAAAACGGAGTTTTAAAAATAGCTCTGTTTTCCGTTTCAAAATGCGTTGCCCCCCCCTCCCCGCCCCCCATGCAGTGTTGAAAATCTAGAGAAATAGAGCTTGTACACTTGTCGAACATTGTAGGAGGAAGGGGGGGGGGGGGGGGTGAGGGTCTAAACAAGTGTAGATGAATTCGCGCCTGACTGTTTTTGTTTGACGCGTGTGAAAAAGCGCCACAAATGTAATTTTTTTCCAATACTTTTGTCCATGATTGTCTGAATTTAAGTTAAGAAATAAAATGTCATTTTTCAGTGGGTTTCCGCACTCTAAATGTGTTTTTCCTAGACTATGTGAATAGATCGTTATACAATGACTGCTTCTGAGCTATTTTGTGGTTTATTAACGCATTTTGTTTTCCACGCGAGGTGTAAATCGGTATTTTCAGTGTTCTATCTCAGATTATAAAATATTTAGGACAGTACGCGCATTCTCATTGGTCGATAAGCTTTTTTAGATGAGAGTATGCAAACACGGTTGTCACGTCACGCTTTCTGTGCTTCCCCGGCACAATTTGAAACCATTTCAAAGCCGGTAATTCAACTCTCAAGTACAAATATTAAGGAATTCAAATAAAGAAAATTTTTCCAAGTTTTGATTTGGGGATTGACCATCTCTTTCCCTCAGACCCGTGCAAAGAAAGCAAAAGAAAGAAGATTAACAGCGCTTTTTATGTCTCGATGTTAGTGAGCTAGACGACATTGCCGAGGGTGCTCAAGCGAAGACAACAAAATATTATGCAACAAAATACACAGTAAACATTTTTCAAAGTAATTTTTGCATTTAATTACTACAACAAAATTCTCAAAATCACACGCTGTTTCTTAAAAAAGATGTGCAATAAAACTAAACGCCAACTATATGCTACAGTCTGCGAATGCGAAATCTACTCAAATCAAATTTTACACGGCCGATCGGTTGCTGTGTTTTGGCTGTCAAATGTTCAAAAGATGACCATTAAAACTTGGAAGAATGTACCAGACAGTTCACCAGATTGATGGATTTAATGCCCTTCGACTTAACTGCATAAAATCAACCTTGCCTGCTTGTGCTATGATTCCAAACCAGCAAAAATTCACAAGGCACGATGAGCGATTCAACTTCTCAACCATCTTCTCGGGCTGCCAAATCGGGCAAGTTTGCGTCACTTTCAAGAGCGATCAAGCACAGTGATTTCATCTTGAAGTTCTTTCCTTACAGGTTCGTAAATCTTTTGAACATTTCTTCTGTTTTCAACAAACTTTAGGCATTTCATCCAAAGATTTAGAAGGATTCAAAGCTGATATCGCTTTCATTTACACGGCACTCGCTTGCTCGCTGGCGATTTTGCCACAAATTTTGATTTTTGTAACGCGAAATTTCATTGGTTTGTGCGTTATCAGATGCGCGTTTTGATTGGTTAGTGGGAAAGATGATTGTCTAGAGCGTGTATTGAGAAAAGCTTTTTGGATCAAGAAGTTAACAAACAAAATTTCTCTTCATTTGTCGAATTAATTTTGTGAAATATTTTATAAAAGCAATAGAAAACTTTTTTTCCTGTGTTTGCATAGCCTGATATAAACACTCGAGGGGTTGGGAGAATTCTCGACAGTTATGCAAACCCTCGACTTCGTCTCGGGTTTGCATAACTGTCTCGAATTCTCCCAACCCCTCTCGTGTTTATATCAGGCTGTGCAAACACGGAAAACGTTTTCTATTGCTTAAATGGCGCGTGCGGTATTTGAAGGGACAAACATGGCTAACGCTAAAAGCAGCAACGGGCATTATAGATCATGGTGTAAAGACAAGAATTTCTGTCGAACAGCGAGCAAAAGCCTTGGTTTTTAAGAAAAACAGGTCTTCACCCCTGGAAATCGCGCGGAAATGTCAAATCTCGAAGTCAACTGTAGCATGAATATGTGATGCATGCAGGCAGTGAGCGTGCATCGCAAACACTACTTTCACCTAAAAGGTACCGAACCAAGCATTTGAAAGTTGTTTCCAGCCATTGGGAGGCATTTCCCTTTATTTGTTTACGAAATGACTTTGTGTGACATTTGTTGATGTCATGCGCAATGAGTTGGTCCCTTTTTATTTGCATAACTCAACGGTCCTCAGCCACGGTACTCACTTTAAAACCTTAAAATATGTCTAACTATTTCCAAAAGCTCACATTTTAGACGTGTTGAAGTCAACTGTATTTGGAAATCGATCTTCCACAACTTTATTGCTGGGAAAAACTTAATTTTGAGCTCTGCAAACACGGTTCTCATTTTTCATTGTTAAGAATTGTTTTTAAGTTAACTCTTCCACACTGGATTTAGTGAGAACCGTTGCATTCACGGCCAGCGTGCTGTGACATGACTTTTGTGAACTTATTTCCAAAAAGGACCATAACTGTCGTGTTGAAAATATATTTTGGCTGGCATTCTTAGTCGATACTTTGAGGAAATTGAATTAACACTGTCTTTCTTCGCCGCTGAGTACTGCGCGATGACCAGTGAACGCTGACGTCACTACCCGAAGAGTAAAGCGCCTCACTATATTTGTACTCACTGAAACAAGCGGTAACAACTGTTAAGGTTATCACTAAGATTGGCTAAAATACCAGATTTGTCGTTTAAATATTAAAGTATCTGAAGAACTGTACATTAATGTTAACAGTTCGTTACGTATCCAAATCAAGCGACTCCATTATCACTGCCATCGCATACAAAAGTTTCTATATTATGTGAGATCAACAGCTTTCCCGGCGAGTCCAAAACCCTTAAAAAAATACGGAAAAGCCGGGTAAAAGCTCTAAGAAATGGCTGTCTTAACTCAGATATTCACATTCTCGGGTCCTCTAAATGCATTTAGGGCCAAAAAACATCGTAATTGTGCATTTTTCCATGAGACGTAGAGATCAGACAATCGTGGACAAAACTCCTTGGGACACTTGTGTAATTGCATTAACTTTCTGTGTTTTTAAAACGGAGTTTTAAAAATAGCATTGTTTTCCGTTTCAAAATGCGTTGCTTCCCCCACCCCCACCGCCCCCCATAGAGCGTGTACACTTGTCCAACATTGCAGGGGGGGGGGGGGGTGAGGGTCTGAACAAGTGTAGATGAATTCGCGTCTGACTGTTTTTGTTTGGCGCAAGTGAAAAAGCGCCACAAATGTAAATTTGTCCCAAGACTTTTGTCCATGATAGTAGGCTTTGCAGCTGTTGCTGGACTACTACAGCTGTATCGAGCTGTATACTGGGCATTTTCTGACCCCTACCACAGCCTCATCTTCTTCATTCAAACTACTTAACTGATAAAACTTTGCTTTGCACACTGCACACAACTTTTCCAAATGTCCATTACTAGGACCATTTGCTATCATGTTAACGAGGACCTTTTCACTGAGAGCCGCTTCGAATATTCCTTCCCGTGATCTCCGCCATTCCTTTTTAGATTTTTATCACACAATCTGCAGTGTTCTTTGAGGAAATCGCGGTGCTCTTCCATAGCATGTCAGGGAGTAAAGTAAACACAGCTTAAAATCGGCTCCACATATAAAGTAATGGAAAGGAGCATTTACTACAAAGCTAAATTTAACGAGGTAAAACAAGCAAGATGAGTCAAGCCTGAAGTCAGATGTTCCTGAATCTTCGTCACAGCTCTGAGCATGTCGATCTTGTGATTAGCGGCACGGGTCTACCGCAAGAAAATAGGATTTTCAGGTTTTTAAAAATTCATAAAAATCGCTTTTTATCAAAATCGAATTTTTTTCGCTGAACTAAATTGCATGGAATATAGGATCAGATAGGAAAATAAAAATTTCGACGCTATGCGCACTTGAAAGCGAAATGCCTCAAAGATACCTCAGTCAACCAATAAGAGAAAAATATTACTGCACAAACATAAAGTATATTTTAGTCACAGCTAAAGTTTACACCGCTTGCGAGGACGATGTTGTGATTTCTCGAAGAAAAAAAGAACGTTAAGCTAGGGAAGTTTCGCGGTTGTTAGTCTTTACAGATAGCTATTAAAGAGCCATTAAACTGTGAAAAGACGAAGGTAATCGACCGACCTCGATCTTTTCGTCCTGCCAGGTTTTCTCTGACCTTGACACATAACTGAAATAGGAAACTTCTTGTCTTCAACTAATGCTATTTTCGTTTAGAGGAGTACGTTAATTAACGAGACCAGAGCCTTAATTTAAAGAACAGTTGCCCTTTTGCCCTTGAGACATTCAAGCAAGCAAAAGATAAGTAAACAGTGATATCTTTAGCTGAATATATTTAAGCAGAAACCGTATCATATATTTAACATCCTTACAACAGACGCATATGATATATGTGTATATGATGAGTTGAGACTCAAGTAAAATGAACGAATGATCATTATTTTTAAAAGATTTTCAATAAAAAAGCGTGGACAGCTCTGTCATCCGTTCTGGTCAAAATCAGATGGTCATTTTTTGAAAATTTCCACGTGCTATGTTCCCTAAAACCGATCAAATTACGATTTGACAGGCACGTGAACTTGTACCCTACACAAAGTGAACCAGCGTATTTGGCAGGCGGCGGCACGTAGCCTGTTGCTAACTCATTCACGAAACATAGACGAAAAGGCAGAAACTGCTTTCAGACAAGTTAACGACAGACTTATTATTCTGCCACTGTAACTGTTCCCTCTCGTATCGGAGTGGTTCCAGAACCAGTTAAAAACTGATTGGATACAATATTTTCAGCATTACATTTTTCCCACCCAATAAGTGAGGCGCATCGGATCTCGCAACTTTCATGCTCTCTTAACCCGACTTGTTTAACCAATAAAAATTGAGTTTACTAGTTCAACGTAGGCTCTTGTACAACCTCGTTCCCAGGTTGGGTTCTTGTATTTGTGTAACGAATCCGAAAATGTTAGTTTTAGTGAAAGGTCATACAGACAATATAACCACATACATTTCTAACGAAATGCCCAGAAAAATGAAAAATTGATTTAAACCTCAAAGAGTGGTAGGAAACTACAAGAAATAACTTGTAACAAATTATTTACAAGATCTCACACAAAGGCAAACAAACTGTGTGAATGTTATATTGCTGATGGAGACGGCAAGACATGGTTAACATGAACAAGTTATGTATCACTAATATAATTGGCTCACCGAACTGTTCCTTAATAGATTCTCGTTATTGTCATCCATTTCCGAGATTGTTGCCTTTAAAACGATCGTAAGATAAAGCAAATATTAAGTCAGCTCGGACCCTTTGTTACCCTTTCCTCCAATCTCTTAATAGACTAAATAAGAATTAATCCCACAATGAAAGAGATGCCATGAATCTGGGATCGCACAGACTTTTTGAAACTGAGAAACAACGTGGAAAGTGTTCGGTAAAAGAGTTCTGTTTCCCATTTCTAGTTTTCATTGTTTATGTTTTTTTCACGGTACCGTAGTATTCTATATAGGGAATGGAATTTCCGAGCACATACTCTTTAATTTTCCGTTAATCGTGCAATTGACACTGATTGTGATTTTCGGTTGGTAGGAGCTTATACAAAAACCAATTGAAAGAGTTACCTGGGGGTATCTTCCACAACAATACCTTGCTTCGTTTACTGTAGGTAGAACTAATCATTTAACTCTACATTACCATTTTCAGATTCACAATTAGCGAATCAAAAGGCGACATGATATTCTGGATTTTTCCTATTGGCCCTTGTCACGCGTTTTGCGTGTTACATTGGCCAATGGGCAAGGATTTGGATTTGAGTTTCATCTGAGGTCATCACCATCGATCGGCGTTTAGTGGGTTTGTGAATATCAGTCGACCAGCTGATTACTTCACAACTTGCTACACCGTGCTGACGAGACCCAGCAAGGTCGAAACAACTTTCCACGGTTGCAATTCTTGGCTTTTAGTTTGGAATCTATCATGTCATTGCCCCGTTTAGCTTTCCACTTAGTATCAGCATCGTTGTTTGCTAGTCTTTCTATTTTTGTTTGATCAGATCTTTTACAGATGCTACGTAAGAGGGGGGTGAATAGGTTTTCGGATCGACGGATGTGGCCTTAAAATCGCACCGATTGTGGATTTTTTCGGTAAATCGAGCGGATGGGTGCATTTTGAAAACACAGTAGTTCGTGGATCAGCTGTAAGTTTTGACGCGGATTCCGGATTGTGCCTGTCTTATGATCGGATCTTGGGTCCTCAACGAATCTTTCTTCAGCCTTGGTCGGAATGTTAATGAATTCATCCAAATTATTTCTTTTTGCGAAAGAAGTTCATTTTAACTCAGGTGTGAGACGGTTATTGGAACTGTACCTGTGTACTGTGTTTTTGTCATCAAGCATGTTGCCTTCTTTACATTTGGGCGAAATTAACAGTGGCATTCACATGTACCAGTCTACCTTTGAACCTTAATACTTCTGGTTCCGGATAAGGTTGTGGCTTCGGATTTGAACAAAAATCTTGGCGGATTGACGGATTGTGCGAAAAAAAAGGCAGGGATCGGCAGATTTGCATACCCCTATTCACACCCCCCCCCCCCCTCTTGGTACGGTAAACAGGCAGCAATTTCGTTTGCGGCCCTTTGCATCGTTATGTGTATCTAATGTCCCGATATCGTGAGACATCAAGTCACTGATCTGAAAGGGGTGTTTAAATAGCTAATAGCTCTTTCTTGGTGTCGGGTGAGTTTGCCTTTGCAGACATATTCACCTGTCGATATTTATCTTTAGTGCTTTTAACGGCCATATGAAAGTATATTTTTAACTTTGATGCTGAGTTACAGATTAATAAAGCTCTCATTGTGCAATATCTTGAACGGTGTCTTCGCGATATCTGATCAAGGTTCTTAGCACATGCGTCCGATATAGCATAAATTAAAGCGATGCTCACTTCATCCAAAGGGGTAAACTAACCTAAGGGGTTCCGGAGGTATACTTCCCCGGAAAATTTTGAAATTGTTGCTCAAAAATGCAATGCGATTTCATGTACTTTGGGTGGCCAATTTTTACGCAAAATAAGCGCTGTTTCACCTTTTTAAATTCCATTTACCTGTTGAAAAGTTTCAGTCTGTAGGTCTTAATGTATTGTTATATGTGTACAAATTTTAATGACCGGAACAGGTGGCATGGCCTACATTTGATTTTACAGCGGAAAGAATTCCGCCGATCTACTGAGAACCCTATCTATCCTGTGACTGATATCAGTTGACATTCCAACAGCCAGCCATCCCTACCTGCCAAAAAACTTTTAGCTTGAGAGCCAAATAGCCGTCCACCACATCTGTGACGGCATGTGACATTAAGTGATCCTCACTTTTGGGCTCTTAAATATGGGTGATCCCCATTCAATCAGTCTAAAAATCCAATGACTCAATCCTAAAATCACCTTCCCTCAGGCGATAAATAATGACCTCCTCATTCGAAGGACTTTTCAAAGTAGAGAAGAATAACGTTTTCCATTTTGAAATGTGTGTTCGTATTTGTATTATGCAAATGAGGAAAGTGATGACGTCATAAATAGTTTCACTTAACAGTAAAACACTCAATCGAGAACACCTCCAGAAATACTACAGAAGTGTTCTTTCAACCCGGCACCAGAAATGTGCATAGCAACATAAGCAGATTGGGAGCTTCTCTGTTGTTGCCTTGGGAACACTCTTGGCTCCAGTCCCCTTTCTGCCAAATACCAAAGGATCTTCTTGCTCGGAACACACATGATACCCATTTTGCCTTTATTTTCCCCATTAGATTTTTTTTGAAGTGGATGATGATACTAGGAATTCTAGTTTTAATTAAAACAGATCCAGCGGCACAATTGTTGTCATGGCGACGGGGCGACGGGTGGCAGAGAATACGCTGTCAGTAAATCCTTAACTGTTTATAATCACACTAGTTTGCTTCCAATTAGTATAGCTTTTTTACTTGATGGTTGGGACAACTCTTAGCTCATTAATATTTCATTAGGAAACTCAAAGTCATGTTTTATAACCAAATTTACTTCATACATACTGAGATTTACTCATGAAAGTAATCCCGCATTAAATTTGTACGAAATACATAACCAAGCAATAAGAAAAGAAAACGATTGTAAAAACACATCGTTGGTCCAATCAGCGACACGATCGATAGCACTTCATAGTGGAGGGCAACAAGCGCGGCTTTCTGTAAAAAGCGAAATTGAGAAAGAAGTGCCAAGATTTGCTCTTCCTGAAAGAACAATAGATTACCGAGAGCAAAAACAGCTCAAGAAACAAGCGAAAGGCAACAAGTAATAGGCGTCTGAATCTTTGATGGAGAGAAAGTAATGAAGGTCCTGTATAACAAGCACCTTCTTGGAATATCAAGTCCAGAAGAGCTCTTCAACTCCCTTTGGCTAAACAATAGCCTCCATTTCGGTCTTCGAGGGATTCAGGATTACCACAATATGTGCTCGGGGGACGTAATTGATTAAAACAGCGGATGATATGTAGTTGTTAGAGTACAACGAACGTCAAACGAAAACACGAACCGGCGAGAATGTCTCTGATCTGAGGCCGGCCCTTTACACCGACAATGTTTCCCACGGAGAGTACTGAGAAAAACCCAGTTGAGTGTGAAAGCTATTTACGCAGAGAACACCTGACAGCGTGAAAGGAGCAGGAAGCCCTTTTTTTTTGGCAGTAAGCTATGTGAAGGCCAGAGGCACTTCGAGCAAATCGTGTTTCAAAGGCAGCAAGGTCGGCGTAATCAAATTTGGCCGACTGATGAAGGACATCGACAAGAACAAATTCCACAAACGAACTGTGTTTTTAGGGACCGGTAATTATTCACCGTCTAAGGAGGGGACAGCATGGAAGGAAGAGGATGATACTCCCTCAAATGTTATTTTATTGAACTAATCCCACTCATAGCTATTGATAAATTTCGTGATCTCCCTCAATGTTTTCACACACATATTGCTCTTTCGAAGTCTATATTTAGTACCTTTAACGGTCATATAAAAAATAATTAACTTTGATGTTAAGTTACAGATTATTGTAGTCGCCATTGTGGAATCTCTTGATCGCGTCTTTCCAATTTCTGAACAGGGTTCTTAGCAGAAATTTTCATATGCGTCAAATAAAGCATAACAGGTGGTATAAATTAAAGCGAGGCCCAATTCGCCAAAACCTAACTAGACCTAAGGTCTCCGGGGGTATGCTCTCCAGGAAACTTTTGAAATTGTATCTTGCCGAACATGCGATTTCATGCATTTTGGTGGACAAAGTGTTATGAAAAATGAGTTGTTTATGATCATAAAATTAGATGTAACAAGAATTTTTAAAAAAATTAAAACCGCGCTTTTTTAACTCTTTTTCGCTCACAAAAATATTACGTAATATTTAGCAACAACGTTTTGCGAGAAAACATTATCCGGAAACAATTTAAAAGATGGTTAGGACTTGTTCCCATATCTCAAACCACCCTTGGATACCTTGTGATGCGTACACAAAGTAAATACTGATTATAGGCCTAAGCACTGAAAATACTGATTAGGGTTAGGGTTAATGCAAGGGGTTAATGGTTAGCTTCTTTATAGCGTTCGGGTTTCCGATTAGGTACCTAAATTAAACCTCTGGTTTGTAGTGTATCGTCGGTAGTCTAGTGGTTAGAGTGGAAGACTGCCGAGCTAGCGTCCCGGGTTCAATTCCACTTCGTCCCAACGAAGTTTTTTAAATTTTTTTTTTCCGTTTAAAATTGAAGAGACTTGCACTTTGACAACATTTGTTGAGCAGAAACTAAGTCTCTGTGTCAAGAAACTTAGAAATTTCATGCGAGTCTACGTGAATAGGGAGAGGGCAGTTTGACATATGGAAACATTCTTTGCCTGAAGCTGGTCTAGCGTGACTTGTAATCGGAGAATTCTGTTTATGTCTGAGGAAAAAATACCTTGACCTTTCAAACGACTATCAATTTACATATGTTAAAAGGGTTTATGACGAGCGCTATAAAACATGATAAAAGGCTAAGTTTTAACTTGTTTCCCCAGAAAATTCCATCATAGCTTCTGGCGAAGTAAACACGATCTTACATTTATCACCGTCAGCGTGATCCATGGCCAGAAGTAATACCTTTATAGCGCATTGAATATTCCCTTCGAAAGTAAACAGAAGCAAAAATTCCAGATTACGAAATCTTCTGTTTCGCACGCAAAATCAAAATACAGCTTAACTCTGGATAATTTCAGCCTTAGTAGCCAGCAGCTGGTACCAAATTAGATGCTTTATCCTTGCAAATGTCCTGCGCCCATCGCCGAAGGATTTTGCCCCAAGTTTGACCAAATAAACATTTTTCCCGTCGGCGGCCATTCTTTTGTTTAAACAGTTAATTTGCTAACTTGACAAAATGCTCCTGAGGGGGGATATGACGAAAAGAGCTGAGAAATGGCCTGTAATTGGCTGATGATGACATCATCCGGTGACAACAATTGGCCGAGTGAGTCGGAGTTTGGG
>JAHPZR010000156.1:0-12500 GCA_019787425.1 Platygyra sinensis | reverse complement strand
GTTTTTGCCAGTTATATTAAATGCGGTGCGATTTCTTTGCATTTTTCTTTAAGTTCTAAAGAAAAATCGATGAATTTACTGATGACTCAAGTTTTGTGACAGAAAAGTCAGCGCGAACCGATGAATGAAAATCAGGATTTACACCGAGGTGAAATGTTGTTGGATGTTTATAGAGGTCAGTGCACTTAACCACAAGTAGATAGTTTATAAAATTTCCTTGAATTAATTAATCTTAAAACATGACATAACTTTTACTTAGAGTACAAAATTCTCTTTTTTGAGATCTAATTTAGCCTGTGGAAGACATAATTCACTCAGATAGCTAACAATCGAGGGCATTTTCTACAGGTTTTACGTGTTTTTTTGCTGGCTTGCGAACCTTATAAGAAAGATTATTTGATTAAATTGGTACATAAATGGAGTTATTTGGGAGGAAGACACAATAATTTCTCTTAATCTTTACCGGTCTATGCTGCACGTGGCTTTAAACTCGAGCGACATAACAGACAGTCCTTGCAACCTCATTTCCATGCTGCACAGTATAGGGCTCCAAAAAACCTGGTGTTTTTTGTAAACATCCCCCACTCGGATTTTCGGGAACTTTTGATATGTTATAGAGGGCATGTTGCTGGACCAAAATCTGTTAAGAAACATTCTTTTGCAATTAGTGGCAGGTTGACCCACTTTTGGCGATAAAATGCCTGGACTACAATCATAAGCGGCAAATTTCAACGTCAATGTTATAATCAATAGATACCTGGCAAAACAAGGTATCTGCTGAGCAGTATCACGTCACCATATCGCGGGCTCAAGTGTACACCTCATCGAGGTCACGTGATTTTTTGAAGTTGATCGCTGACCAAGTGCTGGTTTTCGATTGGATCGCTGGCTCATGTCAGGTTAACTTGTTGAAAACCGGGCAGGCTCGGGCAGGATTCTGCTAACTATTGTGCATTGATTGTGATTGTTCAACCATGCATGATGAAAAGGCGAAGAAGACAGGTGAAATTATTTTCAGTGTTACACAAAACCTAACTTGCGAGTTGCTGCAATTCTTGCGTGATTTTGGTGACTATGCATGTAAATTGAAAAATTACATCATTCTCTCACACTTCGTAATTTAGTTGAATGTACTATAAATAAAAAAAAATTGCACGACCTTCTCGCACAATTCGTGATGGTACTCGTGATTTTGAAAATTCTCAAATTGCACTCGCCTAAAGGCTCGTGCAATTTTGAGAACTTCCAAAATCACTCGTACCTATTAATCACGAATTGTCCTCGAGGTCGTGCGATTTCCTATACTAATAACTTAAGAAAAACTGACCCGCCAACCGCACTGTTAGGCGATTTTTTCTGACCCGAAAGAACATTTAATCATCAAAACCAAGGTTTTAAGAAACCTTTAAGTAAGGGCCCCGTTCTAAAGTCCTGACCGTCTGAAGTTTGAGTCTGTAACCCGTCATGCCTTCCGAAACGATCGAGAAATCGAATTGAACAAGTGGTTTGCATGCGAAAGTCCCAATATTAAATAATTTTAGGGTGAAACTTTGCTTACTATTACATTTAACTGGCCTTCAATCTACACAACATTAAAAATAAGATCAGCGACTTGAGAATCCACTTTGTTTTTTCATACAGCGGCCTGACGTTAAAATATAATTTTCACGGTAAAATGTAGCTCAGATAATGGCAAGGATTTGGCGAGTTTGAAATGTTTTCCCAGGTTAATGACGATATCAGAGCTAAAATATTCTATTCTGCAGTCTAGCTAACTATTTATTACAGATCTTTCAGTAAGTTATGGATGACAATCGCAGAAAGTCACGGTCGGAATAAAGTAATGCATGGTCTTAGTTAAACATTTAGCGGGAAATATTTTTGACTAATGATTTGTTTTGGACTTTGCAAGACGAATTATTCCAGTTTGCCTGTAGATACAAGTTATTTTCACAACTGGATATTGATAACCGTATAAAAGACTATCACAATTTTTTTTTTTTTCGTAGAAATAAACTTCCGTTGAAAAACGATTCTCTGCAAATGGCTAAAATTTGGGTCACGTTCAAACACGATTCGTTGAAGACATTTAGCACCTCTTGAAGACCGTAGGAATAAAATTAAACGAAAGACCTTAAATTCATCTTAGTCAACTAATAATAAGTAGACAAATATTGAGATCTCACGAAAATTAGAGTTTCTGGAATTTGCACGTTGCCCGAAATTTTGGCCATATTACACAACTTGAGAATGCCAAAACAATGATGTGGTGATATCTCAAAAAGAAAAAGAACTCACTATCTCTTTTCTGATTTGCCGAAGGCATAGGGTGAAATTTGGAAATCAGCGCCAGTGACGTTATCTAGCTGTAGACTTTAAGTAATCATATCAAGGACACTCGAGGTCACGGATGTATGACCGCGGTGCTTGATTTCTAAAGAAAATCATATTTATGTTCGCGCGCTTTGTGCTGCTTTCCGAAAGTGAAGAAGCAAAAATATGATATTTTTTGTTCCATGTATAATTAAACAGTTGTTAGATTCGGTTCTTGTGATATCCAGAATAATCAAACTCTCGGTAAGGGTTATTAGCTTCAGCCTTCGTCTAATAACCCCTACCTCGACCTTGATTATCCTGGATATCACAAAAACCTCCCCCAGTAATTTTTGTCAAATGCATTAATAATGTGCTAATTCATGGTTTTGAAGATTGTTTTGATGAAAATTTGAATTTGCAGGCACATCAGTCAGTAGATTCAAGAAACAGGATCATTACTTTTCTATTTAAGAGATACAATGATGCCTTTTTGTTGTTTGAATTTTTTAACAGTTTGCCCTGATCAATGCAAATGTACCTCTGACACATGGTGGTACTCGGGTCTTTTGGTCTCTTGTAAATGGACAAAGCTGACATCTATCCCACTGCATATTCCAGTGAATACTACAACCCTGTTAGTATATCCCTCTCGACTGTCTAATAAGTCAGGTTCGATGTATCAATATTCTAACATGTCTACGAGGCTTTCGATTCCAAATTGTAAACTTTTTAGTTTCTTTTATCTTTTAATTCCCAAAAAGGATTGAAAACAAAGAAAACAATCGAAATATAGAAGTCTGTCCTGAAGGCCTATTAAACTTGACCTATTGCTGTGCAGTGAGTGACCCCGACGCAAACGAACGAAACAATAGATCTAATCTGTGACTGAAAATTATAATATGTAGAGGAAATTAACCACTTCTCCTGCAAAACGCAGGAAATTGTGGTAGTCAGTAAGATTAAAGACGCAAGGAATTGTGCTTATGCGTGAATGGAAGAATTAAGATGCCCGTGTGCTCTAATCGATCGATGAAAGTAAATATGTTAGTCATGCGGAACAACTGGAGCATCAGTCCATAAACAAAACACTCTGGCGGAGTTTCAAGCATTAATACTAACAGCAGTCATGACAAAAACTATGGAAACGAAGAAGTTGGTAAGTCAAAGGCGCCCGCCGCGTTAGAGAACAAGTCAGTTTTCATCTTAAAATTTTGTCGGTAGCTCTCAAAACCAGATTTGTTGTAACCAACTGCAATCACTCCAGAAAAAGGTTCAACGATGTATTGTGCTATTGATGATGTTTCACTACGTAAATTGCAGCAAGCAAAAATTTTGATTTTTAACCAGGCATCTGTTTTATACTTTGTAGCAGATTTCCATCTCATCTCGCCATGCTTTAATTTATGATTGTACAAATAATATTTGGCATATAAAAAGGTGAAGTTTAACTTTTAACAACTTTTTGTTGTTATTGTTGTTATTACAAATCTCTAACCGAAAGTCATTCAGCCGTGACCGGGCTTTTCTCCTATTGAATTTTTAAAAAACCCAATTACAACAATCCCTGAAAAGTTTATGGAAACTCCAGGTGCACATTTACAAGAGCTCTAGGTTTCTTTCTCGTGAGAGAGCGATTAGAATGTAATGAAGTGCTTCTGACTGTTGAAATCCGAGAGGTTAAGTAAACCAGTTTTTTACTATACCTACAATCGTTAGTTCTGTATCGGGGAACAACTCTGCTCTCCATTGAGACTCCTTACGTCCTCCTTCCCTTTAAATAGCGAAGCGCGCGAGTGACGTCATGACTCAGACAAACAAATTGGAATGGCGGATGATTTTAAAGATTTCTTTATAAGTACCCTGGTTATGGCTGGTCACGTGTCTAAGCATGCCAACCCAAGCCGCACAGAGGGTGGGTCCTGAACTTAATTTTGTCAACACTCTCTAGGGAGGTGAATGTTGCGCTGCTACACGGACGCTATTTTAAAAAGGAAGCAAGTTATTTGCCAGAGATCCTGCCTGGCCAGCTGCTTCGGCTCTACCTGAACTTCTATGATTATGAGATGTTGATTGACAGGGAACCTTGCTTATATTTCACTACTTTTTTAAATAACCGTCTACAACCTGCTTCGGATTAATTTAATCAGTTTTTTTACGCCAAACGAATTAAATAACCGTGAAATTATCGATGGGAACATTCAACTTGGAGCTACTTTCTTGACCGAAAACTGGGTTTACTGCTAAACAGTTTTAAAACAAAAGCCAATGCATTTTGCAACGCGCGACCGATGTCGTTGTCAAGTTGTTTACAAAATTTTACACTGCAAGAGAATGGAATGATCGCCAAACTTTCGACTGGGTAAAAGCAATCAAATTCAAAGCTTGTCTCTGCCAAACACTGGACGTATCAAACTCTAAACGAATACTCAATGCCTCTGTTCCCGATCAAAAAATATAAGCTGCTTAATTAATCAAGCTTATTTGCCATGCAGACGTTGTTGTCAAATTATTCGTAGATTTTTTTCGCTGCAAGAGAAGGGAATGACCGTGAAACTGTTCATGGGAATAATTAAATCAAATCCAAAACTAACTTTGAGGGCGAACATACGACGTGTTTGACTGTAAACGAATGAGTAAATACATACGTTGTGATTTCGCCGAAAGAAAAATAAAATTAAGTTCCGGTCCATTTACTGTTGTGGTTTTCAGTTCCAAGTTCTTTGCCAAATTTTTTCACCGCCACAAATTCCAAAGACCGTCCAACTGTCGATGGGAAAAATTGAGCCAAACGTGGAGCCTTTTAGCCGAGCATTGAACTCCAATATCGAATGTGACGATTTCTTCGCTGTGAGTTTTGCCGATCCAGAACGGGAGTTTTACAAATTCCACTCCCTACTGGACTCAGTAGGTGAGCTCAAGGAAGACAAACTATAACTCTCCAACCCCTCCCTTCAAACACATCTCTGGAATCTGCTAAAATCTAGCAGACACGTGACCAGCCATAACCAGAATACTTTCTCGAAGTAGAGAGAACGAGGTTGTTTAAGGCCAAAAGCCGGTTTTCCCGGCTAAAACACTTGTGCAACGAAAACTACGCCTACTTTCCCTGTATTACCTTCAGAACACGCTTATGTTGACGGAGTCTCGCGGGGAATTAATTCAGGCCCCGTCCACACTAATCCGTTTTCAAACGAAAACGGAGCTGTTGTTCCACGGATACGGCTATCGTCCACACTACAATGCCGAAAACGATCACCGAAAACGGAGCCATTCGAAAACGCTCGCCAGAGTGCCTCCACTTAGTGTCCAATACACCCGATCCGTAACGGGTCGCAATAGGGGTGACGCTTCGCGACGGATCGTGAAGGCTTGCCAGGTAGTTACGACCCGTCACAAATCGTTGCCGACTGTCTCGACCGTCACACCGGAAGTCATGTCGCGAAAAGGGATAGCGGAATTGAACTTCAGGTAGTGTACATCTACCCCTGAAAAAGTTGGCGGATCGTGACGATCCGAGACGAGTCGCCAAGTTGGCATGGAGCGTGACGATCCGAGACGGCTCGTGACGAACCGTCACAGCCGTGAAGTAACCATGCACGCTACTGGTGACTCTAACACAAATAAACAAGCAAAAAGGGTGTGTGAATACTCCTCTTTCTAAAAAAGGCGCCCACAAACATAACGAAACCCCCAAACACTCAAGCGGCCAACACATACACAAATAAACAGGCAAATGAAGTGTTTGAATATTTCTCGTTCTAAAAAAGGCGGCCACAAAAATTCGCACAAGTGTAAAGAACGACGCACGCTAATGATGAGACTAACAAAATAGACAGGCAAAAAAAAGTGTGTGAATATTCCTCGTTCTAAAACAGGCGCCCACAAACATAAGTGTAAGTGTGGTGGACGCTCGATCGCACACCAACACCACTACGAAATACGCAAGCACGCTAATGATGTGTCTACTTGCTAAGAAAGCTTGAGAAAGTGTTGCCCGGGAAGTGTTGTTACAAACATTAGTATTTGGGGAACACGAAACACCCAAACACCTAAGCGGCCAACGCAGATAAACTGGGGAAAAACATTGTGATTATTTCTCGTTCTGACTATCGAAATGCACTTTTCTGAAAGCACTCCTCGACCTCTGCAAATTTGCCTGTCGGAGACCGTTCCGCAGAATGGTTGACTGATTTTGAAACTCCCGCGAGCATTAAATTGGATTCAATTTTGAATAATTATCTCACACAAACAATGGAAAACAATGCTCGCTTAGGCGTAAAGCTAGGCACACACTAGCAGACCAGTCGCAGGGACTGCGACCGATTTGTGAGACTACTGGTCCCTGCGACTAGTCCAAGAAATCAAACCGGCTTAATTCGTGGGACTAGTCGCGGAGACCAACAATGTGGTCCCTGCGATGAGAATTTCAATGCAAAATACAAGTACACCTTAGGGGACGTGTCCCCGGCCGAAGCAAGTCTCTGCGACAAGTCCCTGCGACTAGTCCCCTAGTGTGTGCCGACCTTAAGACGCCTTCAATCAGTAATGTCATTTATTTTTATTTTCCGAGCTTCTTACGAATAGAAAAGACCTGTGTTGTCTTTTGAGTCCTTGATCAACGTATAGACTACGTAATTCGATCGAGTAAAAGACTGTGTCTAATTATCTACTGTGATCGGTCGAGTAAAAGAGGACAAATGTTCCGCGCACCGCACCGATTTATTTCACATATCAGGCCGCTTGATAGACAGCCGCCGATTCATTGACGAGAGCAGTTGGAAATCCGAAAGCATAATCTATATAATTATTATTCCGCGCATTGGAAATCCTTGTTAGAAGCAAACACATTCCGTACAAGCTTTAGGTTAATATCAAATGCCCCTTTTATCCGTGTAACACAGCTCAGATTCAGAGAAGGGGCAATAACATATATATATTTTTAATTCCGTATCTTAAATACTCCGTTTTGTCTGTTGCTACGGCGGTGGATGTAAGAAAGCGTACGCAAAATAGCCTATACATCTGTTAAATACTCCGTCTATAGTTTAGTGTCTGGTATGGTTCGTTGCAACGTTTAGCCCGGTAGTAAATGACAGAGCACTGTACACTCTGAAAAACGTTATTCTGTACAGACAACAAGGGTTTCAAAAACAAGCAAAACGTCGTTATAGATTTAGTTGAACATCACGTGTTCAAGCAGTCTTATCCAGCTTCAATACTGTTGTCCAATGCAGTCAGAAAATCTAATGCCGCGCGCGTGAGAATAGAACAGAAATTACAACACATAAGGCCTCACTGCCTGGATAAAAATTGTTCGTTCCGTTCAAATAGGCTCATTAATGCTGGCAACAAGGAAAAATTCTCATCAAAGCTTACCACAATACCAGGAACATTACTAATTTTCAACTCACTTGCCAGTACACACATCGCATCTCCTAATAATCTTAAATGCCTAGATGACTCAAATGCTCCTACCATACAGCCTGCAAGTTGCCATAGACCTAATTACAAAATCGAGGTGAACTCTATTTCACATTGAAGAAACACCTAAATTATGTTACTGTCTAATAATAGCCACAAACTAGTAAAATTCGACTAGTAACCACGCAACCGCACCCTCCGGTTACTATTCCAATATGGCGTTTAGCGCTAATCTCTCGCGAACTGACAAATGGTCACGAAAGTTACCATCCGTCACGGTAGTGACGGGTCGTGGCGATCTGTCCCGATCGGGACGATCTGCCGCCATTTTCACCACACACCATAACACCGCTATGAATATTTTCTAAGTCTACCGCGAATTGACAAACAGTCACCAAACGGTAGTGATGGGTCGTCGCGATCCGTCCCGATCGGGACGATTCGCCGACATTTTCACCACACACCATAACACCGCCATGAATGTGTCTATCGCAAACTGACAAACGATCACGAAACGACACCACCATAACGATCTGTCCACATGTCCTAAACTGACACAGAGGGACGAGCCGTCACGATCCGTAACGGATCGACACCAAATTGGCGACCCCTTACGGATCGGGTGTATTGGACAACCCTCCCAGAGTGGAGCGATTTGAAAACAAAGCTTTTTGAAAACGCTGCTTTCTCTTGTGACGCCATCAAAATAGACACGATCGGGCGCCAGACAACTCGAACGTGAGTATCCAAAATGGCGGACAGACGCTACCATGCACACAGAGGCTATAAGAGCATTTTCAAAACGGACACGGTGTTGTAGTGTGGACGGGCTAAAACCATACGAAAACGATAAGTGTGGACGCAAAATCTTTTTGAAAACGGAGCAAAACAGCTCCATTTTCGTTTGAAAACGGATAAGTGTGGACGTAGCCTCAGTAATTTTCGCGGATTTTATTTTTAGACTGTACCATTCAGGTAAACTAGTTTAAGAAATAATAAACAGTCCAATATTTTTCAGGACGAGAGTATTTGAAAACACTATTTTTATTTTGTTTCATTTACGATAAAGAAAACTGACAAAAAGTACAAGCCCTCCTACCTCATCTCTTTTATGGCTCTGGCATTGCTGACATTTACATATGACGTCATTTAGGAGTGATTTCCCATCTCGATGGAAACCATTCTCGTCCCCAGAGGCCGCGCTCCTTTTGGTCAGCACCAAGAATCGCGACCTCTGGCCAAGTCCAATTCCAGAAGTCCGCGATTCACAGACTTCCTGTCACTCTGCGCATGTTCAGAGTCAAGTCTGACAAGTCTGATTGGTTCTGGTCTCAATCTATTGATTTTAAAAAGCCAGTCAAAAACGGAATGTCGTTGGACCGTCCCAGAGGTCACGATTCTTGGTGCTGACCAAAAGGAGCGCGGCCTCTGGGGACGAGAATGAATGGAAACGTGATCATAACTAAAGTGAACGGGTTTTTCGTTTCGTTTTTGTACGTCATATGGCTATTGAATGAATACTTTTCTAGATGTATAGAGACTAAAAAAGGATTAGATTATATAAAGTAAACTTTGACCACATTTTTTTTCGAAGGAGGTTGAGTAACAATCAGTTGAAGTACTTACCGGAAGGAAGTTTTAGCCACATTCCCATCGTGGCAAGACTGTAAGTGATACAGCACTGTTAGCTAATTTAATGCAATCCAGCAACAGTGACTCTCTGGGCTGGAGGCACAGTTAGCCCCTTGAGTAGCTGGCAACAGTGACTCCCTCGGCTAGCGAGCAGTAGTCGATCCCTGAGCTACTAACGGGCAGAAGTGATTCCCTGGAATGAAAAAATTGTGCCATGACAAAAGAAAGTGAATAAGGCCCGCTGGGAAGCGAACTTTTCCAATTGACTAGCTCAGCCAAAACCAACAACAAGGTTTCTGCTTCTGATCCAAACGTATGCGCACTGTGTTATTGTCCAGGCTACTCCGGGCCATTCGTCTGGGATACGTCACCGAAATCAATTTACGGGGAAGGCCAGGGAGAAAGTCGTACAGAAATAGGCAAGATAACAATCGGAGAAAATCGGATTAAGGTGACATTCTTCGCTTAAAGTTTGTCGGGAAATATTTCTGTTTGGTTTGGACTTCGCGATACCAGTTAATCTGATTTGCCTGAAATTTAACAATTTAAGACGAAATGCGATAGAAGATGGAGCAATTTCGGGTTTTAGAGGACAAAAATCTGTACCAGAGTAATTTTAAATATTTTACAGTCATTTTTACATTTTTTTTAAAGCTAAATACATAAATAATTGCCTGAAATAACACCGAAAAATAATTTCCCACGGGAACGAGAGAAAATAAATTTCAAAGTTCAGTGACATTACGACTTCAACACGGACAAAGTGTGTAATTCATTAAGAATTCAAGTTTCAGTCGACACATGCGCAATGAGGCAGTTGTGTTACCGAAGGACGCTGGACACCACTTTGTATCCTAGCGACAGAATGCAGAGTTATCAAACAAGTTGTCCGGCTTTGTTGATAGCAAACCTGTTTCGATCGCACGAGCTGAATGCACGGTTGACCGAAAACGCAATGGCGCTTCCACAAACAGTTAGCTTCAAAGCTGAAGCAGCAATGATTCCGTGATCATTTCATTTGACGGCTGGAATGCGGAGTGAAAGCGCCGCATATGTGATCCACGTGAGAACAGAAATCAAACGGTGCCAGGTTGCAAAAGAAAGAGAAAAGGCCATCAATGTTAAATCGCAGGGAAAGTGGCAAGTCATTTGTTAAAGCGATAGCGAGTTCCAGCCTGTTGTTAGCTTACGATTTATTAAAATGCATTCAGCTCGTTTGTTTGTGTTCAAGCTCGTTCGGCTACAAGGACGCCATGGAATCGTGTTGTAAATCAAGGGAAACGGTTAGAGATATTGAAATAAAAAAAGCCAGTAAATAAACAACCCCTTACTTAGTATATTCAATCATCTTCAGTGAAGAAAGTCTTCGCTTTGAGAAGACCAAAATCCCAAAACCTTAATGTAAACAAAAAGCTCAAATTACAGTTCGCTTCAATTGTCAAGACAGCGTAAATTTGCATAATCTTTCATGAACAACATCTTTAGGAATTTAACGATCAAAACCATGTTCTAAACTACATCTGCTTTATCTTGGAAAGAGAAGTATACTTAGTTGTATAGAGAAGCAAGTAAAGCTTTCAAACACATCAAAACCGCCAGCTTCCACATCTACGCTCCGACACAAATGAATTCTGGACAAGAATTGCCACGAGTTAAGCTTCATTCATACGTCCGCGTCGTGAACAAATTCCTGTCAAAACGCCAGCTACCAAACAGCTGAATCAGATATCCACTTTACCAAAAGTATCACAGTTCACTTCGAATTTCTTGAGCTATCCTATTTCTTCGATTGCATTCAAACAGGTTTTACAACGCAGCCTGCCCGTGGAACGTAATGTATAAAACACGTCACTGTGTTACTAGGTAACAGCGCTCATACATATGCACTAACGCCACTCAAGTGGGGTTCGCACAATTACACACTTTGTCCGTGTTGAAGTCGTCATGGGGAGTTTTGTGGAAACACAGGCAAAATTCCATCACCAGTTTCATTTCACCAAAACTTTTAAGCGTTTCATACGAAGTTCAACATTCGTTTCCGACGTTTGGTGTTACTAGAAATGAATTGTTTTGAGAAGATAATTAAAAGAGCCCTACAGAAGTTTGCAATACAATGTAAATAATCTTGGTACAAGATTTTTTTTCCACTTGTTACTCCAACGTCTGGCGGATACCGTCTTAAATGAACTGATTAACGATAACAGCGCAAAAGGCCATAACAAAAAAAAAAAAAAAGCTTTTTTTTCTGTAGAAATAAACTGTCGCACTTTTGTAAAACGACTCGCTGATAATGGCAAAAAGTTTGGGTCACGCTTATTAACGATTTAGCGGTGATATTAGGCACCTCGTAAAAACCGTGGAATTAAAGCGAAAGTCCTCAAATGCATCTCAGTCCACCAATAAGGAGAAAACAATTATTGCACAAAAACATCAAGGCTTCTGGAATTTGTAAGAAGCATATTTTAGGCACACCTAAAGTTGCCCAAAATTTCTGCCATTTTACATCTTTTGCAAGGCCAAAATTTGGATGTGGTGATATCTTGAAGAAACAAGAACACCCTCTTCGGGAAAGGTCATGGTTGTTAATCTTTACGGCCTTTATACTGTGAAAAGATGAAGGTAAACGGCCACCTCGTTTTTCTTTTTCTTCCTGTCAGGTTTTTTTTCTGACAATGACACTTAACTGAGATACGCTGAGACCTCATCTCTTCAACTAATGCCATTTTCATCTACAGGGGAATGTTATTAAGACCAAACCCATATTTTAACGAACTTTTACCCTTTTGGCACTTCAGGCATTCAAATAACATGTACTAGTGCTAGTCGTCATTTTTCAGTAAAAAAGGGGTCAAATTCTGTGAACCGTTCTGATTAAAATCAGATGCCACGTTTTTGAAAATTTTCACGTGCTCTGTTCCTAAAAACAATCAAATTACGATTTGACAGGCACACGCACTTGTACCCTACACTCAGTGAACAGACCCATTTAGCTGCGGCACGTAGCAGGTCGCCAACTCATTTACGAAACATGGACCGAAGTAGTATGTGACAGATGAATAGATCACTTGGTTCTGCATGAAGTATTAGTGGACATTTCAACCTAAAGTCTCTCTCTTTTTTTTTTTTTTTTT
>JAHPZR010000155.1:7500-46129 GCA_019787425.1 Platygyra sinensis | reverse complement strand
AATCTAACGTCTTTGAAGAATTCGCAAAAAAAAATCCCTAAAAAAAAACAAAATACACCTTTTTACCAGAGGAGGGTGGACAGGCATCACGTGACAATTTTGTACCAATCAGATTCTTCTCTGAACATGCTAATGGCGGACTCCGAAAATCTTCCAAAAGCGAGAGTAGTGGCAGTCATTTTTGGTTTTCCCTCGTTTGTGTTTAACGAATTGAGTTGGAATCCATCCCAATGATTTGACGCGAAGATATTCTTTCTTAAAAAGTCGAGTTTTTAAAGGTGAGTTTGTTCTAATTGCTGATTTTTTTTCTGTGTTTTTAAGGGGAATATCGAACAGCGTTTGTTTCTCGTGTGTTAGGTGTGATGATTTCAAATACGTGTTTTTTTTTGCTTGCTATTTGCGTCCAATTTTTTCATTTCTTTTAGCTTGTATATTAGACTTTCAATAGGACCGGTCGCCCCCGGTCGCCCCGGTCGACCCCGCGATCGTTTTTGAGATATTTATGATTGAAAACGTATCATTCTCACCATCAGTAGCAGTAACGAAAAAACGGAAGTAAACATAACATGATGATATTTGTGATGTTTCGGGGGATCCGCGTGGCTACAAATTCACACGTTTGTGTGTTTCAGACACTTGCGTTTTCAAGTATTGTTGCTGGTTGTAAATCGAGGCCGATATTTACCATGAGCAATCCTGCAAAGATGGGACACGCGCCACCGAGTGGTGAAAAACAGCTACTGCACATCAGGCAACATGAGGGGAACCCTTGTTCCAGTCAGAAATAAAGCCACCGGTGGGAATTTCTTAAGTTTCAGCCATACTTACTCGGTCGAATTCCCATGATATTTAAGATGACAATTGTCTGAATAAAAGTGTTTGACTCTGTTTACAGCAGAAAAACGGCCATTGTCATAACCAGTGGACTGACCCTAAAATCTGGGAACTGATTGAGTACATTGCATTTTATCATGCACCGAATGAAGACAGCAGTTATGTTTGGTCGATTCACAAAAGGCAGGACTTTTGAGAAAATTGTTCTCTGGCTGTGATGCAATGCACTGGGAAAAGTAGGAAAGTTGTACGTGTAATTCTGTTTTGACACATTCAATGAATCTTTTATTTTCCATACATATTTCACTGAGCATTTTGAATATATATTCCATTATATATTATTTGATTTTATATATTTCTACAATACTTATGTTAAAGAGTTGCATGTAAGCCATTGGTGATGTTTTAAAAGATATCATGACAAATGCAGGCTTATTACCATGGCATGGCTTATTACCATGCCATGTCATGCAAAAATTTTATCTTTTGCTTATTGTTTCTTTGCTTTCTTTTCAGCCTCCTTGTAATCTACATTTCATCATTTATCTAGGCATAGTTCAATATTTCTTTGTAATTGTTGTTCTCATCAGAGATCCGAGTATACACAAATGTTAATTTCCTCGTATTACTAACTCAAAACTGGTGTTACAACCTCAGGAGCTGTGTAAAGAAAAGACAGAGTCCATCTTCATATGCTGTCTCTGCAAATGAATTTGTCTTTATGAGGAAAAAAAAGGTTCGAAGATTGTCATGTTTTGGACATCTCTTCTGCAGAGTTGTAGCGTTACACGAGCCAACCGCGAGCCCAAGTCAACCTCGAGTCACGAGCCAACCTCGAGTCAACCACGAGTCAAGTCTAATTTTTTTTTATTTTGTCCCTAAAAAAATAGATGGTAGGAAATAAAATAACTGAACATCAAGAAAAAATATAGCTGAATGTAGATTGATAACAACACGATATTCTGATGACAGGCTCAGCTCGATCGCGACTCGCGTAGTCTTGTAGTCTGACGCGACGTATAATCAGAGGACACGTTATTTGTTGTGCCCATTGCCGATTATCGAGGTACGATTGCCTTTTCCAAATTAAATAGTGAGTGACATGCCTCTAGTGACTCAGATAAAAGTTGAACGATATTATAAAACAATCGTGTCACGCGAGCGAGTTGCCTCTTTCCTGAATTTTGTGCCCGTCGACCTTGAAATTACGATAACTTTACTGAAGTGTCGAAGTGTTTAGCACTGCTGTACTTATTGTGGACACTGAAATAAGCTAACAATACTGTAAATTAAACTGAAACTTGCTAAAAATCCCAACTGGCAGGAGGCTGACCAGTTGGCTGCTAACAAAGCGTGGAGGAGTTGTGGATCCATCTAGTAGCAGGGAGAGGGATTTGAACTCGGGACCTCCGGCCAAGCCGTCTCCATTGTCACTGTCATATTGTCGTTGATTTCTTTATGAAATAAATATCACTTTGCAACACTAATGAAGTGCTGCAAACACGATCCTTCAACAGTTAACGTAATTTTAAGGTCGTCGGGCACAAAATCCAGGAAAGAGGCAACTCGCTTGCGTGACACGAATGTTTTATAATATCGTTCAAGTTTTCTCTGAGTCAATAGATAGTCAGCTAGATTCATGTCACTCACCATTTGGATAAGACAATCGTACCTTGACAATAGCCAATGGGCACAACAAATAGCGTGGATCCTCTGAATATATGTCGCGTAAGACTTCAAGATTGCTCGAGTCGCGATCGAGCTGAGCCTGTTATCAAAATATCCTGTTGTTAACAGTCTATATTCAGCTATATTTTCTCTTGATATTCAGATATTTAATTTCCTACGATCTAGTTTTTTTTGGTACAAAATAAAAGAAATTGACTTGACTCGTGGTTGACTCGAGGTTGGCTCGTGACTCGAGGTTGACTTGGGCTCGCGGTTGGCTCGTGTAACGCTACAACTCTCTTCTGCAAAATGTCATAATTTTAGCATATAATTGTGTAAATTGATGCATTTCTTGATTGCCAGTATTAGGCTGTAATATAATGTTGATAGTAAAGTGCAACAAAAAGATATCTTTGTTTGTACAGCTATTTGTTTGTTGTCATCTTTTTTGCCTATGTGCAGATTTTATGTACCTACTGTGGTGTTAAGGGAGATAAATAACTGACTATACACACCATGTAACGCAGCCAACTAAAAACCAATTAATGGCGAATACTGAAATACACCCCGATTGGCCAAAGCACATTGTAAAACCATGTGATACGAGGGACCCAATCAACATTCATGACACCTATCTCATTTTGGTACAAGGCCTGGTTCAAAATCACTTTTGTGGTTGTCCAGATTTACTGAATGATTATTGATGTTGTTAGTATTCAGGAGGAATAACTTAATTAGCCTCAGGCCCTCTGAACTGACTCCAGACCTGTCAATTGTTGATAGACATCAGCTGCTGTCTGATCCCCACCCCCCTAGTTTGGTCTCTGCTTGGGTCCCCAGAACCTCTGTCTAGTAATAAAGATGCCCAAACTGATACACTGGCTCTCGGTCTTTTGTGTTGAGATATCAGGGAAAGGACGTCAGTGGATAGTTTTCCACAAGGACAACCCATATTTTAAAGGCAATAAAGATAGAAGATAACTGATCCATAATTATAGTCAACTGTAGTTTTCAGAAACTGGGTAAATCTTAAAACAGTGAATATTCTGGTTCTGGTAAGTATTCAGTCCTGGGTCAATGGACTTATGGACTTAGACATTATTTTATCAGTAAAATTATTATTTGATGCCCTATTCTCTCCAAGGACAGACCAGGATTTTCATTTAGACCATTTTAGAACTTTAGTGTGGTATAATCCTTGTTGTGGTCAGTATACAATCCTGGGTCGATGGACTTAGACATTTATCAGCAAAATTATTATTTGATGCCCTATTCTCTCCAAGGACAGATCAGGATTTTCATTTAAAATAAAGTGACCATTTTAGAACTTTGGTGTGGTATAATCCTTGTTATGGTAAGTATACAGTCCTGGGTCTATGGACTTAAACATTTATCAGCAAAATTATTATTTGATTCCCTATTCTCTCCAAGGACAGATCAGGATTTTCATTTAAAATAGAAGTGACCACTTTAGAACTTTGGTGTGGTATAATCCTTGTTATGGTAAGTATACAGTGCTGGGTCTATGGACTTAGACATTTATCAGCAAAATTATTATTTGATGCCCTATTCTCTCCGAGGACAGACCAGGATTTTCATTTAACATAGAAGTGACTATTTCAGAACTTTGGTGTGGTATGGCTCCATGCCTAATCTCAATTTGTAATCAGTGCACTGATAATTGATTGCATGAAGTGATACACTAATAACCAACAATTCCTTGTGACAAAATTATAATCCCCTCATCATCTAGGAAAATGTCTTCTAGTTTTGCTCATAAATATAAAGAATTACACTTTTGGGACACATGCATGGCCTAGTTAGAGTACTTTCAAAGTTTGGACCTCAAATTGGACTATCTCTTTCTCACATTGTCAACTAAATAAGCCCTATGTTACTGGAAATTTTGTGTACATATGCAAAAACTATTCATTGTCACTAAAATTGAAATAATTCATAACAGTTAATAGATGTAAGGCCTGGGTTTCAAATTAATTAATGGCATATTTTAATTCTGATGACCTGGGTAACTAGTATTTTTTAGCTGAGTATTCCAAATTAAACGAGAGATTCACCACATTGACCAGTACGAAATTATGGAAGAGTGCACAAACCATTTTTCGGTAGTACAGGAAGGTACAACTGTACTGCACTATAGTCCCAGGCTATGATACATACATATATGAGTTGACATAACTGGACACGCACAGTACACAAAAAGCCCGAAAAGTTCCGATGTTAATAACCCAAAATCTCTTCAGTTCACAGTAAAAGAAAAGAGAGTACAATTTTTGAGCCATAAACAAAAATGTAAGCTTAAACATTAACACAGAAGTAGTCGCATCCAAGCTTTCGTTTGCTGAGTATATTATACGCTAAGAATCCTAAAGCTGCATTACTCGGGAAGCACAATCATTCGCGTTTCGATAAACGTTTAAGAGTGACAGGATATAGAGAGAATAGCTGCATATATCCATCTGCGTCTGTAGGACTGATCACGCGTGGATTCGTCTTCACTCTGGTTCTCGATCGCAAAAACACTCGTGTTTTATCGTCTTCAGCGATCATCATGTGTTGATAAGGTAATCCGAAGAATTGAGGAGCAGAATAACATTCCACGTACAGTATTTACATCGAAAAGAAGAAAGAAATTCCAATTTTAACGGATCTTCGATTGCCTCTCCGGAGGTCCGAACAGCACGAGAGATCGTGTAAACTGAAGCATTTTGTAATGTTGACCCATGATGCAGTTCGGCGCGTGTCCAACCTCCTCTGCCTTTTTACCTTATTAAATATACGAAAAATATCGGGAAAATGGACAAAGTTCATGGTATTCGCATTGAAACAATTTACAATTTTAGAACACGGGATAAACTTAACACAAAAGCTTCACCTTTCTTCCATCTAACACTAGGGAGTTTTATTTTTTTAAAGTAAATTTAAGGGTTCCATCAACTGTCAAAGAACTGCTTTCTCAGGCTCCTATGGAAACGGTAAAAATTGCGTATTTGTCTATTTGTGTCTGTCTATCCATCCATCGAACCATGAATAAAATAACGTTTACATAGAGAATAATACAAGGGCGTGCGGAGATATGGAATTTATCTCCGAGTGTTCACATCGATATCGAACGAGTGAGCGCAGCGAACAAGTAAGATATCGAATGTTAACACGAGAAGATAAATTCCATATCTCCAAGCGCCCATGT
Organism: Platygyra sinensis; assembly: GCA_019787425.1. Lineage (NCBI taxonomy): Eukaryota > Metazoa > Cnidaria > Anthozoa > Scleractinia > Merulinidae > Platygyra > Platygyra sinensis. The sequence goes on along the minus strand of JAHPZR010000155.1, from coordinate 40,419 downwards.
ATTATTCTGTTTATTACATAAACATACTAATGACGACGTTTTTGACGAATTTCCGAAGATTTCCGACCGCTTTCCGAAGATTTCCGAAGATTTTCCAAAATTGTTCCGAAGGTAAGGCGAACGTGTCCGAACATTTTCCAGAGATTTTCCAAAGATTTCCGAAGATTTCCGAAGATTTCTGAGGAGGCACCGATGATGTATTGATCATACAGCAACATATCTAAGTACTTTTTAAGGGATTATGGAACCATAGCAATGGTGATCATTTTAGTAACTATGGTAACCAAAGTAAATGATATTTTTACATGTGAAATTATCGTAATTTTACATGTGAAAATATATATATATATATATCTTATTACACGTTTTGTTGTGTAGTATCGCTTAGTATTTTTACGAGTTGTGCCGTATTTTGGCGAGCCTGTAGGGCGAGTCAAAATACAAACAAGTAAAAATACTCAGCGATACTACACAAAAAAAAACAGGTCTAATAAGAGATTTATTATCCAACACGCCAAATTGGTATGTTTTTGCAAGCGAATTTCGCGGATATTTATATTTACAGGGAATGCGCGATAGAAGTAGGCGAAGCGAAACGGAATTGGCGCGGGAAATCCACCTAATTGATTGGTCCATGGCGCGAAACCTGTCTAACCGGTCCATTGGAGTACAAATACCGTGTGATATTTGTACTCGTTTTAAGCGTTATTTGTACTCTGCGAATTGCAATTGGATAATAAGTGGATTTTCTCAGTGGCAGAAATCCTAATAAAACACTGATGTCTATGTCATAATATGTTTTATTCGTCTTTACTTTTTCTTCTGTTTATCACAGATGTTTGGTTTCTTTCTTTTTTTCATTTTTTATTTATTTATTTATTTATTTATTTACTTTTTTTTCAAGTCGCTGCTGCTAGCACGTTGGTTTTATTCAAGGATTGGTAAAGTAAAGTGATCACATGATGACGAATTTCCTGTTCGCTTAATGAGTGAATTTCCAGTCGTTGCCGTCCGGGATGGTGCTTCAGATATTGCTTGCAAAATTGCTCGTTTTCGGACTTTCTAGCAAGATATAATTCAAGACTTGTTTCAGAGAAAATTTGATCCGTGTCATGACTGTAGACGTAAAATCGTATGTAAACAAGGTCGCTTTTGGGATCTGGTCTGTTGCTAAAAACTGTCGCTCTTTTGTTCCTTGGCCCGCCAGGGGCAAATATACTCCAGAGAGAAAAAGTCTTAGTTTTGAAATGAATAGCATTCTTTAAGCCGTGAAGACAGTTGAGATTGACTTGATTTTTCCGCTTCGTTAGGTACTTTCCCCCAGTTAAAGCGGCCTATATAGAGAGTTGTAACAGCGTGTTATTGTTTTGTTTTAATATAACAGTTACGTGTTTAACTGATGTGACTATGGCACTGTATATGCCTATTCTTTTGCTTATCATTCACCTAAAAGCAATATTTATGAAAATGCCTGGCTATCATGCCTTCGATAATGCCCGTGCCAGTGACGGTGACCGTGTCCGTGTCCGTTTCCCCTTTTTATGCGAGTCTCCGTGCCTGTGTCCTTATTCTGGGCTCCATATGGCACTTATCTCTAGAAATGCCTGCTAATAAGATTTAATGCCCCTTATGAACAAGACAGAATTATATGTGTTTTGGTGACTTTTAAGGAAAGAGGACACTTTGTGATGCTTATCATGAAAAACATGCATCTCCTTAACCTGCATTTCTGGACATCTCTGACGGAGACAAGAATGTTGTTGATTGCAGTAAGTTTTGTAAACCAAAGGCTATATTCATACCTGGTACACGAACACGATGACCGAGTACGGTTTTTTTTTTCCTCCAAGTACTAACATTAATGTGTAAAAGAAGCAGGTACCTTGAGCAAGGAAATTCCTACATCTGTTAACAGTTATCCTTTCCATTTTTGCGTCGCTTAAGGGGGAGAACCTTAACTACAAATCTGTTGCTAAGGAAATCTCAAAACCTCCGTTTTTTTGGCTCCTGAAGTCCAATGGGCATCAAAGTTTACCATGTTTGTTCGATTCATGTTTCCTTTAAATGTTTCGAACCACGCCCATATTTGGTATGTCACGTGACCACAATAGAAAATGTCTAAAAACTCGGACTGAGTGGATCGTTTTCGAAATATAACAATACGATTTGTTAAAACACGGCATTATCTACAACTTGTAGTATGCGTTTGAGGAAATGTACAATATTTCGAAAATTATAGATCTTTAAGAGGCTATAAAAGCACTTAAACATCTATAATTTTCAAAATATTGTACATTTCTTCAAACGCATACTACAAGTTGTAGATAATGCTGTGTTTTAACAAATCGTATTGTTAAATTTTGAAAACGATCCACTCAGTCCGAGTTTTTAGACATTTTCTATTGTGGTCACGTGACATACCAAATATGGGCGTGGTTCGAAACATTTAAAGGAAACATGAATCGAACAAACATGGTAAACTTTGATGCCCACTGGACTTCAGGAGCCAAAAAAAAGGAGGTTTTGAGATTTCCTTAGCGACAGATTTGTAGTTAAGGTTCACCCCCCTTAAGCAGAGGCAATGTGAAACGATAATTTCTACTGGCTTTGACAGGTGAATGTTATGAGGCCCGTATTCAACCACCGGAGAAATGAGAGTCATATCAGGTGCTTCTGGGATATCTCACAACAGTATTGTCTCATCTGAGAACACTCCAAATAAGATATTCTGGTTTATTCCAGCAGGACTTGCACCGCTAGGAACAATGATGCGGATGTCAGACTCTAAAGGTGCACTCAACTCACCACCAGTATTAGTAAATGTGGCCTCCACTTTAGTGATGCATTTTGGAAATGACGAGGGAGGTGACCATGTAGAGTTTCGCGCTACTGTTTGATGAATCCAGCGCAATCTCCTCTTTTTCAGTCTGAGAAAATAAAACGGTAACTTCCTGACTAACCTGTGCGCAATCTGTTATGGATAATGGTTGATACAGTTTAGTCGACTAGTAGATAAGCTGCATGTTTTTTTTTTTCTGATTGTTACAAATTGTGAGACCCGTCTATAGCGATATTGTCCATGTTGTGTGTCTCTAGCCTTTTTGCAATGACTGGTCATGCTGATTTTAATTTCACGCTGGGAAATTATTGATCCATATTGGGCGAAATTTTTTTGTGTAAAAATTACTCTGCGGGTGTTCAGCTGACTCACTTCAATTTGCCCAAGCCCTATCTTTTTGTGGCAAGGATCAGTCAAAAAGAAAAAACAAAGAAAAGGCTTGGAGTTGCAGTTAAGTATTTTCCTGCAATCCATAACTCTGACTGAGTGCCTGTGGCACCACTGAAACAAAGTTCTGGGTAGAAATAGCCCTCATACAGAATGACATTAGTAAAGCAAATTTCACCACCAAGTCTCGCTTTGAGGATGCAAATTAAAAATTGAACCGTGGACAAATTTTTAAAACAGCAAACCTTAAAAAGGGTACCCTCGTAAAAACAACGAAAAAGTGCAAGAGGCTGGAGAAAATCCTGGCAAACGGGGCTTTGTGGTGAATTGTCATTGTGTGACGTATCTTATGTAGTGTCGTTACCTAATATGGTCATGCATTGTGATTGTTAGCGTAGGACCCCGGATGTTTGAACACGAGGAAGCTACAGAGAGGTTTTGCCCGTCACCTGAAAAAGCATGAATTAAACAATTGTTCGGGTAAACTTCAGTCTGTGTCTGAGCCATTTCATACACCATTACATTGGCGACGAGGATTCTCAGGACTACAACAGTGGTTGATTCTATACGATTTTCATACCGCAAACGCGTGGAACATGGCCACAGCGCTACCCGCATTTCCCGAGTTTGACGTCTCCGAAACAAGTACACAAGCTACCCGTTGGAAGAAATGGCTCTCAAGATTCAACAACTTAATTGTCGCACTGAATGTGGACGACAAGACAAGACAACGAGCTTTGCTACTTCACTATGCTGGCGAAGCGACGAACGAGATTTTCGATACGCTCCAGACACTACACCAGGAGAAGGCGATGATCCGTTCAAAAAAGCCGTGGAAGCCTTGACAAATTACTTCACTCCCAAACAAAAACCGTGAGTACGAAATCTATGTTTTCCGTCAAGCCAAGCAAGAAACCAATGAAAGTCTTGCCGCATTTCACACAAGACTAAGGCAATTAGCAGTTACCTGCGAATTTGACGATGTGGATCGTGAAATCAAGACTCAAATAGTGCAAAGCTGCAGTTCTCATAAGCTGCGTACGAAAGCTCTCGAGAATCCATCGTACACCCTGACGCAATTATTGGATGCTGGCAAAGCCATGGAACTCTCGAAAACACAAGCCGCTACCATTGAGGACAACCAGTCCGTAAATAAATTGTCCCCACGTCATGGAAACCGACGCTGAAGAAATCGAAAATCCAACCAAGATGGCGGACGCAAATCCGACAAGAAACCACGTGACCGTAAGTCACGCAACAGTGGTCACGAAGACCGGAAATCAAGTCTTAAATGTCGAAATTGTGGTGGAGATTATCCCCATCATGGAGGAAAAACATCCTGCCCGGCCTATCAAGCCACCTGCCGAGGTTGTGGAAAATTGAACCACTTTGAGGCCGTATGCAGATCCAAAGACAAGGGCGAATCGAGTAACGCACGCTCCTCCACAGTACACAGAGTCGGTGAAGAAGAATCAAGTGATGAAGATGAAGTGTACACCTTCTCTATAAGCACTAAAGCATTGAAAGACCAGCCCTTCTTCAAGATCAAAGTGCATGGTACACCTGTGACGATTATGGCGGACTCTGGAGCTAGCATTAACATTCTGGATGAGAAGGAATACCACAGGTTACCCAACCGCCCCAACCTTGAGCCTAGCAGTGTAAAGATTTACGGCTATCAATCAAAGGTCCCCCTTCGTGTCCTTGGAAAATTCACCACCACGCTCGAGTCAGAAGCAAAGAAGCTTAGCGACAAGTTCTACGTTGTGGAGGGATCTAGTGGCTCTCTGCTAAGTTGAAAAACATCACAAGGACTCAGCCTACTTCAAACGGTTCAGCACGTCGGAAAGCTACCATCAAAACCGGAAGCAAATACGCTAGCAGATCTGATAGAGGAATACGACGACCTGTTTCACGGACTAGGCAAGCTCAAAGATTATCAGATAAAGCTTCACATCGACGAAAACATACCACCTGTTGCACAACCGCACAGAAGAGTCCCTTTCCATGTACGTAAGCAGTTAGAGGACCAGCTACGATGCGATGAAGAGCTTGGTGTAATAGAACGTATTGAAGGTCCTACACCTTGGGTGTCTCCTATAGTGGTTGCACCAAAACCAAAGTCTCCAGGCAAGGTACGCGTGTGCGTGGACATGCGCCAGGCGAACAAGGCAATAAAACGCGAGCGTCACGTCACGCCGACCATCAAAGAGATGATTGGAGACTTGAACGGAGCAAAAGTTTTCACCAAACTAGATCTCAACCAGGGTTACAACCAGCTCGAATTGGCGCCCGAGTCCCGTTACATCACCACATTTGGTACCCACATGGGCTTAATGCGCTACAAGCGACTCAATTTTGGAATATCAAGTGCCCCTGAAATCTTCCAGAATGTGATTCGAGAAACCCTGGAAGGCATCGACGGTGCGAAAAACATCAGCGATGACATCCTAGTCTTTGGTAAATCTCAGAAAGATCATGACCAGCACCTGAGGGAAGTTTTCCAGCGCTTGAGAGAGAAAGGCCTGACCCTCAACAAGAGCAAGTGTGAGTACGGCAAAGACAAGTTGGAATTCTTTGGGTACGTATTCTCCAAAGAAGGCATATCACCAGACCCGAAGAAAGTTGAAGAAGTGGTCAATCTCTCGACACCATCAACAGCATCAGAGGTTCGTAGCTTGCTGGGGATGACAAATTACTGTTCAAGATTCATCCCAGATTATGCTACCAAGACAGAGCCCCTGCGCAAGCTTACACACAAGGACCAACCATGGTGTTGGACAACAGAGCACGACCATGCAGTTAGTCAGCTCAAAGAAGCGTTAGCCAGCGCACCTGTCACTGCCTATTTCGATCCAGAAAAAGAATCAGAGATCTCGGTTGATGCCAGTCCAGTTGGCTTAGCCGCCATTCTCTCACAAGTGGATCTGCAGACTGAGGAAAGGCATGTGATCACATATGCAAGTCGTTCCCTTACAGCAACTGAACAACGGTACAGCCAAACGGAACGGGAAGCCCTGGCTGTGGTTTGGGCCTGTGAACACTTGCACCTGTATGTTTAGGGGAAGCCTATCACAGTCTACACGGACCACAAACCCCTGGTGGCCATCTATAGCAATCCAAGTTCCAAGCCTCCAGCAAGGATTGAAAGATGGGCATTGAGGCTTCAGCCATACCAGATTACAGTCAAGTATCGGAGAGGTGAAACAAACCCAGCAGATTACCTGTCACGGCATCCAACAACGAATGCAGCCCAAACGACACGTCAGCAGAAAGTTGCAGAGGAGTACATCAACTACCTAGCGACTACCTCAACTCCCAAAGCCCTGAAAACTCAGGACATCGAAGCAGCTACGCAAGCCGATCCAACCCTTCAAGGCGTCGCTGAAGCTGTCACTAAAGACAACTGGCACCTTGTAGTCAAACGCCCCGGTGTTAACCTTGCAGAGTTTCGACTCCTAGAGAGAGTAAAGGAAGAGCTAGCCGTGAGTGCATCAGGCAACCTTGTTCTGCGCGGAACCCGCATAGTTATTCCGCAGAGTCTACAGGAACACGTACTTAACTTAGCACATGAAGGCCATCAAGGGCTCGTGGTCGTGCGAGAAAGTCTGGTTCCCGAACATTGATAAGCTTGTGGAGAGCAAAGTAAAGTCGTGCAGCGCATGTTTGATTAGTACCCCTGAGTGCAAGAGAGAACCCCTACAGATGTCACCACTTCCAGCCGCGCCGTGGAAAGAAATCAGTGTGGACTTTGCTAACCTTCCAGACCAAGAGTACATGCTTCTGATTACTGATGACTACTCTAGATACCCAGTGGTGGAAATAGTAAAATCGACCTCAGCAGCGACAGTGATACCTAAGCTAGACAAGGTGTTCTCAGAATTTGGAGTTCCAGACGTAGTTAAGTCTGACAATGGTCCCCCTTTTAACAGCAAGGAATTCGCGTCGTGTGCAAACGACCTTGGTTTCAAGCATCGAAAAGTAACTCCAAAATGGGCCAGGGCGAATGGAGAAGTTGAAAGATTTGTGCGCACCGTAAAGAAAGTCATCAAGATAGCAAAGGTGGAACGCAAGAACCCCAAGCAGGAGCTGAACAGGCTACTAAGAAACTACCGCGCCACACCACACAGTACAACAAGAGTTGCTCCGGCAACAGCGCTGTTTGGAAGACCGATGAAGACGAAACTACCTGAAGTGACGACACGCTGCTATGATCCAGAGATCCAAGAACGTGATCGGACAGCGAAAGCTAAGATGAAGAAGCACGCAGACAACAAGCGTTACATAAGGCCGTCAACCGTCAAAGAAGGTGACACGGTGTTTGTCAGAAGAGATGATTCTAAGAAGAAAAGCGACACGCCATATGACCCGAGGCCACTAATCGTTGTAGAGAAAAAGGGATCCATGGTGACCGCACAAGATGACGATGGCATCCCAGTTACGAGGTATTCTTCGTTCTTTAAGAGTGCTCCTGCAGCAGCAGAAGAAAATTCTACCACGGAGATACGCAAGGATCCTGCTCATGTTACAAGTGCACCTGATATCACAGATGCTCCGATGCAGTCCGATGCCGCACTATCGAGATGCTACCCGCAGCGTGTGCGAACACGTCCAGTAAAGTTGGACGACTATGTTTGTGGCTGATAGTAGGCTGCATACAAACTGTTTAAAGATTTTTGCTAGAGTTGTGTTATTTTTTGGAATTCTTTTAGGCTTTGAGACTTTTAACCTTTTTGAACATTAGGTTTGAAGAACTTTGAACTTTGCGAAAAGTTTATTTCAGTTTTTTTGTTTCAATCGTTTTTGTTTTCAATATGTAAGTTTTGCTCCAAAGAGGGGAGAGATGTAGTGTCGTTACCTAATATGGTCATGCATTGTGATTGTTAGCGGAGGACCCCGGATGTTTTGAACACGAGGAAGCTACAGAGAGGTTTTTGCCCGTCACCTGAAAAAGCAGGAATTAAACAATTGTTCGGGTAAACTTCAGTCTGTGTCTGAGCCATTTCATACACCATTACATCTTACATAAGTTAAGGCCTATTATCAGATCTCTTATTCACATTATCCAATATTGGACAACGACCCCCAGGGTCAGTTTGAAGGCTACTCAAACCAGCATCGGGTTGTTCTACGAGCTGCGCTGATACTATGACTTTCAGTTTACGTTCGCTGTCTGGGAGGCTCCTTGTTCGCCCAAATGCCAGATTATCGAATGCCATACTTTCCTCCAGGCCGATCCTCCTTGTCGGACCATTGGATCGTAAACGTCTTCTGACACTCCAGAAACAAACATAATATGATCTGAGGAGTTTTCGAGAAATTGTATTTTATTGTTCAGGTAGAGAATGTAATGTAAAATAGCCCATATGTAAATAAGAGTATTGTTTTCAGTTGTCGCAAGTTCCTTTCTCTGCATAAAAACAGAATTCTGTCGATTTATCAAGACGAGGACAAGAAGAATTCTGAAAATGTGGTCAAGGTCGAGAAATCAATAGATTTTTCTCATACTTTGCTGGTTTGAAGGTCTATGTAAATAACTGATGGAAATCAAGTTAAATCTTTGAAATATCCAAACCAATTATCCACGAAAAACGGTCACTTTACCAAAAGCTCGTGTTTCACTTCGAGATAATTCGAAGGGTTGAAATGTCGAACTTTACATGTGCCGAACCTAATACCAATTGGGTTCGACCCAAATAATTAGGTTCGGCAGTTGATTCAAACGTCGAACCTAATTGAGTCGAACTTTATTGCAAAGGTGAACATGACACTTTTGTAAACGGCGGTTATTGCTGGCCAAAATAACTTGAAATGTGATAAGGCTAGGGCGAATCGTGAAAATGAGAAGCTTTCTTTTCTTGCAAGAGCGATCAGGGAGGGAAGAAAAAGTCGAAAAAGGCGACTCCAGATGTAGTTAGTAGTAAACAACCGAAGACGATGGAGTCTTGAATTTGGTTTGCCTTCTATTTGATTGCTTATTCCCAAAGGAACATCACAGTTTCTCGTCCAGTTCGTTCTTGCCTTCGGTTTTCTTCAGGATTCATTTGTTTTGCACCGGCTCAAAAGCATGACACACAGGGCGCCACCGAACTGCCTGCTTTCCAACCCGCTACACACGCATACAGAAGTGGTTTAATCACCAGTCAAGCAAGTATCATTTCGTGCCCTCGGAGCAAGAGGAATGCGTACCTTCCCACTCCTCCCGCCATACAATTTGAACGGAATCATCACTACTCTTCGTCGTCACTTTCGATGGAAACTCTTCGCCCTTTGCGAGTTTCATGGATTATAATTACTGGCCCGTTAAAGATCTTGAACACTCGGCTGTTTAAATCTGGTGTTCCTTGAAGATGTTTAAAACTGGCTTGTGTTACATGTACAGCAAGAGAATTTGTTGATGTTGACTGCTGTACTGCTCTGGTGCCCGCGTGCCACAAATTGCCTAATGAATGGTGAAAGAACAGTGGAAGGTCGGGAGACCTGCCTTCGGATAGGAACCTCTCATGTATACTTCCCGGCTGCAAACCCTCTGAAACCCGACAGGGTGTCAGGTTCATAATCGTCGCCATCCGTTTTCCGATATCTTGAAAAAAAACTTTGTCAATAAGTGGTCAAGGACAGTAGCCGTAAGTCAAAAACTTCTACTATGCCTGCTTTGTTTATTGACGACAAATTTCGCTGAAATGTTTTCATTTCACTGGCAGTTGTCCTTTCCTTTCGTGGTTTTGCTTTTTGATGTATGAACATTTCAATTTCTTCCTGAACAATTAACTCGTTCGTAATTTGCCGAAGTAACTTCATTTTTTCCTTAAAAAGTAATATAATTAACTCTCTGAATGTTAATCGTCACTCATCGTCTTGTATCACTTTGGATAACCTTTCGTGTTTTTTCCTTTCCTAATTTGCATAATCCGTAATCGGCCCGTGGGCATTACGGGAGAATAATGCCCTGGCGTGAAGCTGCACTTAGCCAATCAGAGGGCGCGTTATATCGGCTACAAACACTAGCCATATAATAAAGAGTTCTTAATGGCAATTTCTGCTGTTTCCGTAGGTAAAGTCTGTATACGAGGCAAATGGCCCATCAGGCCGGAGCTTATCCCGGTTTCCTTAGCATGAAGCGACTAAGAGTATTTCTACTCCCCCCAGGAAGGGATGCTAGTACATCGTAGGATTACCCCTCTAGTATTAAATGCGCCGGTACCCATTTGTACACCTAGCTGGGCGGAGAGAAGCCCCGTGTCTTGGCCAAGAACTCAACACAATGTCCCGGGCCAGGGCTCGAGCCCAGACAGCTCGCTCCGGAGTGGAGCATACGAACCAGGAGGCCACTGCGCCTCCCAACCCGTCTTAGAGAAGGATCGATTTATTATCGAGAGAACTTTGATGGCCTTCTGCTAAGAATTTCTCTCACATAGGTGGAACGATCAGACGTCATTTCTAAACTTTAATATTTTCGTTTCTCAATAATTATCAAAAAGGTTACGTAAAATGCATACATAAGCTATATGGGATCTCCCATATTCATTAATTGATTTTAACCATTTTTTTGGTAAATAATTAAGTTTCATGAGTACAATATTTTATTAGTGTCCCCAATTAGTCTACTTAGGCTAAATACATCGTGACTTAAATAAAGGTTTTACTTTACTTTACATGCATAGCCTTTAAAATTCCATTTCAGCAAAGTTTACGCGGCTCTGTATTAAAGGCAAAGTTTAGCTTAACCTTCGGACGTACAAAAAGCGGGGGGGGGGGGATTCAACCCCTCCTAAAGTTTTTTTTAAAGATTTTGTCGTGGGTATGTTCTCTGCACATCTCTCCATTTGAGTAGCTGTACGTTTATCTTTAAGACATCTTTTCTGAAACTTGGTGAAAATTGACCGGTACATGCAGGAGATATTAAAAGGGAAGTGAGGTGTTGTTTGCGGGTTGTTACGAGCTATGAATTCTATTCCTTGAAATGTTGTAAGCTTTAAGGCTCTGTTCCTGGGCCTAAAACAGTTATAACTGCAACATTAAGTTATGTTAAGTCATATTTTACATGTTAAGCTGTTTAAAACAGTAATTGTGAGTAAAACGTTTAATTTTGTCAAGAAAGACCAACTCTAGACAGAAAAAAAAAAAGAAAAGGAACAAGAAATCCGCCATTTTGGATGACATCATAGGCCCACAGCGGTGCGATTTCCATATGTAACCCATAATATCATCCTAGTCGTGTAGACGACACAACAGGCTATCTATTGCTGGTATCACCTTTTCAAAGTATCTTTACCCAATGAAAACCCAAGGAGGGGGTTCCTACCACCCTCCCCTTGTACAACGGTGGGGGTATGAGTTTGCTTGTACGTCCGAAGGTTAAATAAGTTGTCAGTTGCTTTATCTCATGGATTGTAGTGATACTGAAGTCAGAGGAATCAAAAGCCAGTAAGGAAATTTCCAGTACAAAATTTCAATCTTTTCCCTCGAAGAGAAAAAAAAATGTGTGCATAATATGTTCAATCGTTGCACCACTGGTAAAATCACGTTACTACAAACTTGGCAGTTATCCCACCATAAGTGGCATACAATGGCGAACATATAATCAGCAATCTACGAACGAGTAACAATTTTTTGGAGCGTTTTATAAAAATGCCTATGGAATATCAACTTGTATTAACTCTTCCCAATTTACTACAAATGGACAGCTAAATAAAAGGCCTAGACCAATTGACAGCTGACGGTCAAAAAAAAAAAAAGAAGAAGAAGAAAAATTGCTTCTATAATAAGCACTTAATGACTGGCCCTGAAGAAAACATTTAGTTTTGATGGTTTTGACGTCGAGGGGAAACAAAACTCACTGCTTTCCGCGGGACCAGTCATTAAGTATTTTTTATACCTCTCAACTCACAAAGAGAAAACAGATTGAAAATAAATCGTGGAGTTTTGTTCAGGTAAATATTTAGCTATGGAACTCTGAGGTTTTAGCGTTTCATCACTGTTGCTTTATCTACGTACACACCTTCGAAGTTTTATGCATCAAGAGGAAAATATATTTCCTGTTAAATTGTACACTTACGAAAATAGCTAGCATAACTCAGCCGGGATGCCTTACGAAGGAGCCTGAGCTCTACCTCAATTAATCGACAAAAAAAAACCAAACTCTGTAAACTCATCCAGGCATCTCTCCACCAGAACAGCGAAAAGTGCAAGAATGGACTTTGCATGCTAGCGGCGAAACAAGAGAAAATGGAGGGACTAGGCTGAGAACCACTCAGCATTTAACCCTCTACTGTTAGGAAAATATTACAATAGACCTGTTTGCTTGAATGGTTTGTTTTACTCTTTTAGACCAAGTGATATTCTCCAACTAGAGACTTTTTTTTTCTCAGGCAAGGCCATTTTAACATTTAAAGAAACAATTCCCCAAAGAGTATAATTACATGGTCTGAAACGGGACAACAAACCACTTCAAGCTAAGGAGGTCCATTGTCTTTCACGTGTATACACGCTTTAAATGAAATTCCTTGATAATGGAATATGAACCAGTTCCAAAAGTTCTACGTTACTTCTAGTCTATCTTCAAAATTAAAGTCACTGATGTTTGATTCATCGTAGTTTCTGCAAGGTTAGAAGAGCATCGAAGCAATCCACGTTACGGAGAGCAATAGCTAGTGTTTTAATAGTTGCTAACTGAGGGTCACGCTCTTTCCATTTGACGAGGCCTTGAATGCACTGCTCGGTAATTTTTTCATGCATGAAATCCACGCTCAAATTTTCAATGGTCTTCTCCTTTATGGACAGGTTTCGCAGGAGGTCTTTCCAGTTGCGACCGACATCGGGGCTGATTTGATAGATGTGTTCTTCTGTTACCGGCTCGTTACCCAATGACGAGAGACAGTGGTCCCAGTGTAAGGAACCTTCGTACTGCGCAGTACCTAGAAAAAAGCGTCAGTGATCACAATGATTAGTACAGCCCGCAGTACGCAGCTTCACATCCATTAATTGTGGATCAGTAAGCAAAAGCAAGTAGAGCATCGATTTTTTTTTCCTGGGAATAATCCCTGGATGGACTAGAAACACTCTCTCTTTTGCCCAAAAGCACCTAGGGAAGAGGGAAAAGAACACAACACAATAAACAGTCGTGAGCGTGCGAGCGTCTTTTGCCAACCGCGAGCTACCGCAGTTTACTCTTGTCTTGGGGCACGTCATCCTCGCAGTCAAGCTCACAAGCCCCGTATTTTGCTCTCTCGATTCCTCACGGATTGTCCTGTAAAATGTAGACTGCTCACACTGTACATACCCTCTCAGCGATTTAAGGTCACTTGCAGTTGGTGTAGCCGCTAAAAAGCTCTAAGCACACCGAAACGGCCACAGGTGAAACTTAACCACATGCAAAACCGGCCATAGGAACAGTAACACAAGTTACGGTTCCAAACGCGTGCCACACTCCTAACTTGAATGACAATATCCTGATGTCATTACACGAGAGCACACAACTTGTTTGATGGACTCCAAGTCGCAAAATACACCATTGCACGGTGATTGCAGGACGATTGCACGGAGATTGCAAGGTTCCTAGAAAAAATACAAAGTAACAGAGGCTGAACTATACCTGCCACAAAACACTAGTATCGACCGGCAAAATGGTACTTACAAAACATGCTTTGACCTGTGAAACTTCGAACACGCTGAGAAAACTTCGCACTAAGCAAAGGTCGCCCTCTGAACATGGCGGCTTTTTCACTACATGTGCTTTTTGCGTGAGCCACGCCGTCCTGGGCACTACACTAGGGAGCTTAAGCAAGAGGACTTTTCAAGGCGACGCCGTGGTGGAGATCGAGAAGGCCCGGGACTCACGTCGTCGTTCTCGAGCCAAAATTTAATTTGTTAAGCACTGGTGCTACACGACTCGGCATCATCCATTCTCAGATCCTAGCCTATGTGATCCCTTTGAGTCTGTTATGGCACGTTTTAAAGAGTTTTGTTAGATTCTTCTCTTACTACGATGCCAGTCTTATTTCTGATGAAGATTATATAATCTTGTACGAGTTGTTATCTTCACGAAATTTATCCAGATTTGGCTTACGAAAGCATTCGTTTCGACTTGAATGAAATGAACTTACGACGATGAATGCAAGGCCAAATTTGGAGTCAGAAAATGCCATACGTATGAAACATCCTTTATTTGTCACAGAAATAAAATGTAACTTACGATTTGAGGGATTTAGGCCCAACGGGTTTGGTTGCACTTGCGTCTGCATGGCTCAGTGATTATTTCAGCCTGATCAATCAAAGCAATTAAGCTTAATCTATCCAAAAAAAATAAGTAGAGCATCGATTGAAATCGATCAACCAGAAGAGGAAGGAGAACAAACGATAAAATCGTTAAGATCCGCTTAGATCACTCACGACTTTCACTACGTCGCCAAATCCACTCAACTCGCGTCGTCGCCGGCAGCAGAACGTCGGCAATCCTGGGTATGTCATGCGCAATAGACCTCGTCCCAGTCTCAACCGCTCAAATGACGGCGGCGTCGCCTTAAAAGTCCTCGTGCTTAAGCTCCCTACTAGTACTTGACACCGCTGTACGCGACGTAAGCAAACTCACGCTTACATTCCCACCCCGTTAAATGCGTCACGGGTAAGCATTTAAACAATGTTCCAAGTCTACTCAATATCAAACAATACTCGCATCTTACAGTTACTTCTAATCTGAAACTGATGTTTCGATTCTACAAGTTTTAACTTCTGAAGAAAGATGAAATGCATGTTTAACATAGAAGGTTCCTCAAATGTGTTCACAATCCACATTTCTTCACAGCCTCAAGAAGAACGCACTTGTCAATAGGGCATTCCAGCTCTTATGTCTTTGTCTTCACTTTTACTCCGCGCACACATCCATCTCTTCCGGGCATAACTTCGATCACTCTCGCCATTGGCCAACAACTCCTAGGAGAATTGTCGTCTTCTATTAACACAAAATTTCTGCGTGGAAAGTTCCACTTCTTCCGCTGCTGGAACAAAGGGTTGTATTAACGAGACCACCGTCTCCAAAATTCTTCCGCAAGATACTATACTTGCCACCATCTCTTGCGGGAAAAGGTATCTTCCTTTCTGAAGATTCCTGGGGTAGAACTGATCCAGATCGAAGTAGAAGCAAATCGTCCGGGGTGAGAGCTTCTAAGCCTCTTGGATCCTGAGACACCTTTGTGATAAGTCTACCATTTATAATGTAGTCTACTTTATACAGGAGAGTCATAAGGATTCATCGCTAAGAATTTTCTCCTTCAATAGGGCGTTCAAGATCTTTCGCGTGGTGCAGATACACTGCTCCCAAATACAACCATGGTGTGATCCAGAGAAAGGATTGAACATCCAGCGAACATTCTGCTGTAACAAGTACTCATAAATCCGCCGGCTTTTTCCACTTTAGAATGTTAAAACGGACCTCCTTGTCTCCACTGACAAAATTTGAACCGTTATGGGTTTTCGCCAACACTGGCTTGCCTCTCCTTGCAATAAAATCAGAGTAGAGCATTTGGGAACGAATAAGTATCTAGCGAGTAAGCAATCTCTATGTGGACTGCTCTTATGTTTTAACTAGTAAAGATGCACCCATATCTTTTGACTTCACTTCTACCTTGTTTCTCTAGAAACGGTCCAAAGAAGTCAATCCCTAAATGGCTGAAAGGTGTTTGACAGTGCGATAGTCGTTCCTCAGAGAGATCTGCCATCTTCTGATTACAGACCGGGGCTTGTCTTTGCCTACAGTCGAAACACTTTGCGAACAGCTTGCGTACCACTGAATTTACATGAATAACCCAGATCTTGCCTTCCAACAGGGACAGAACGTACTCTCTTCCTGAGTGGCCAGACATCAAATGATAGTGTCGTACTATCAAGTTTGTCACGACTGATTTTCCGGCAAGATGCTTTGGTGCTTAGCATCCTGAGACAGCGAGTCACGACGCAAACGTCCTCGGACTCATAGCAGACCATCGATGAGGACAGGGTCTAAACTAAAGACACTACTGCTCTTCTTAACGCAACTTGGCCTAGGCCCTGAGCTTGTATTTTTTTTTCATTACTCTTCGTCACTTACAGACTTTCAATCTCTTCCTTAAAGTGCCCTTCTTGAACACATTTGGTAGTACTTTGTTCAGCATCTCTCGTCTCGATTGTAGAGATTGGCTATATAGGTTGTCTTTCTTTTTGCTTTACTGGCTCCCTAAACGCTTGACAGCACGCTTTACGAAAGTTGGTTTTGAACCTTAGCATCCAAGCGACGAATCTCTTAAGATCATGCCATGAAGAGAATCTTTTAAATACTTCATCGATTTTAACAGTAGCTTCTTTCGTATTCACGGCGCCGACCGAGATTGATTTCTTGACTTCAGTGTCATCAAGATAACTTTTCCTGAAACTTGACTGATTTGGCCACTTATCTTTCTGCTCCCGTAAGAAGGACGGGCCCATTTTCCACCGGATAGCTGTAAGAAGATCCTCAACCTTAAGTCCCTTTGTCGCATCATCAGCAGTGTTCGAATTAGCTGGGACATGTCTCCATTGGACAGCCGTAGAACCATCAAGAACTTGAGACACTCCGTTTGCCTTGAGGGTGTGAAACTTCATGTTACTGTTGGCAATGTACTTCAGCACTGATGTACTATCATTCCAGAAGACTGATTCATCTACAAAAAACTCTAACTCTCTTCTTATCATCTTGTCAAATCTGACAGCCACAGTTGCTTGTTAGGAAAAATTGTTGCGTGACTTAGAACATTCGCGAATATGCTAATTTAGTCTCGAATCTTCTCGCAAATTAATTAGTTCCGTGTCACGGTGACTAAGGAATTTATTTTAGTTGTTTACGTCTGCTGCTGTAAATAGTTTTACATTGTAATGCCACTTTATTTAGTAGAGCTTTAAAGTTCTAGAACCTTATGCTGTAAAGTATATAAGTAAATCGGTGTAGTTTTTGGATGGTTTTATCCCAAGAGTGTTTGAGGTTTTTATCCCATGAGTGTTTGAGGGTTTTTTCTCAGGAGATATTAGAGAGAATTATCTCGTGAGAGGGTGGTGTTTACTGAAGTGTGACGAAGCTCGCGTGTAAAGTCTCGACAGAGGTCGTGTTTGTGGAAGTGTAACAGAGAGGTTACGTGGATAGCTGGCAGAGGCTGTGTTTGTACAAGAGTGGCAAAGGTCGTGTGTAAGGTTTAGCGGAGGAGTGTTTATTCAAGTGTAACTGACAAGCCTAGCGAGTGCTTGTGGTGATGTATTGACTGGAGTTACTGCGTTCATCTGGAATAAATAACCTTGTTGTTGTTTCCGACATCCCTGCGTTCTGTTAAGACTACAAACTACCTGCCACTTAAAACATCGAACTTGCAATATTGCTGCAGATAGCTCTAGTTGTGGTATACTAATGGACTTCAAGGGGGCAAGTCTCGACGTGGCCATGAGAAGCGCACAATTGTCCTGGCCTCCTTTATGTACGAGATGAAGGTAAGTGACTGCACCATAACCAATCCGCGACTCATCACTGAAGTCATGAAGTTGGCATGTGCAGATCTACCCAAATCCGTGCGGTTTTACACAGCGATCAATGGAAACCTCTTCCAGTTGAGGGAGTTCGAAAAGCCATTCTCTTTCAAGCACTTCAGGCTTTCCTCCGGGATGGCTTTATCCAAACTCAGTCCTCTTCTACATTGTTCCTGCAGGACATCTTTAGCAGGTAGTACAAATGGACTAACAAATCCAAACGAGTCATACACTGACTCACTATCAATAAAATCCCATGGCGTGTTGGAGGATTGTCCTTAAGCTGCACTCTAACCCCAAACGTGTCTGATTTTAAATTCCATCTAACACCAAGGGCCCGCTCAGTTGGCATGTCTTCGCGACCAAGCTCTTTCACAGACCTTGCCCTCTCTGACTCACGGATAGTTGCAAGCACCTTCGGAGAGTTACACAGCCATTTCCTCAAAAATGGAAGCTTCCTTTCATTACCAGTTCACTAATTTTAGGTACAATCTTGAAGGCCATACTTTCACTTTCAACTGACTTCAAGCAGTCATCGACGCAGAAGTTTCTTGTTTACAGTTTCAAAAACCTCAGGGGGAAAAGTAGCACTGTTATCCTTGACTGTCTTGCGCGAGGCGAATCCTGCACAATGTGGTGATGATACCGCCCCGAACAAGTGAACTTTCATTCAGAAATCTTCAGGCTCCCTGTTCCTATCGTTCTTAGGTCACCACAAAAAGCGCAACAAATCGCAGTGATCGGGTGGAATATGGACTCGACGTCTGACATGAAGGTTATACGTTCTTGCCTAAACCTAAAGAAGACACCAACTAAGGAGTTCTTAAATTCTGGTCCTTGCACAGGTGGTCAGTCAGTAATGTATTTGCATATCTCGCAGCACAGTCGAAGACAACTCTGGTCTTGTCCGGTTTTGTGGGGTGGAGCACGGGATGATGTGGCAAATACCAGACCATACCATCCACACGACTTAGTGAGCTGTCTGGAACATTTTCACAGTAACCTTTGCAGAGGTAATCATCAACAACACTTGAGTACTTTCCCAACAGGTCTGGATATCCGCAAAGTCTCTTCCTAAGAAGCTTTAACCTGTGCTCTGCAAGAGCTCTGTTGTTAGGCAATGAGGGTTGCTGTGATTTCCATGGTAACTCCATCTGATAATGGTTTACATTCAATACAGTTGTCTGCTCCATTATCTCAACTGCTTTGCGATCTTCTCTGGACATCTGTGCTATGGCATTAACAATTGAGTCACTGAATTGTGGTTCACAGAACTTCATGAACTGTTTTCTAGTTAGATGTCTGCTCGGATCAAGTCGGCAGTGCGGCTTGGTCCGTCACTCTCACGGTCCAGGGGACCATTTACTGTCCACCCAAACAAAGTCTGAACTGCATAGGGTCCTTCACCTCTACTTTGCCTGATTTAAATTGGTTTAAGGGCTCTTGCATTGTCATTGCTGATTGGAAAGCCGACTCGAGCGTCCACTTAGGGTAAACAGATTCCGTCAAGATGAGGCCATCTCACAATGTTCTCCTGCCTTGAAATATCGTCTGGTGAAACTGGCAGGATGGAGGTGGAGAAGACTGTAGGCAAGTCAACAAAGGCATTTTTCTCAAAGTCACTGGCTTCAAAACTCACGACACGGCACTCCAACTTACTATTCTCTTTCTCGTTTGTACTTAGTGAGAGACTCGTTTCTTCACCCGCTAAGTTCAATTGTTTGAGAGAAATTCTTCTGTGGAGAAAGTCGAGTTAGAGCCACTGTCCAGGAAGGCATGTGTAACTACATAACATAGGTTTACTTTTGGCTTGGCTCACCTGGATAGGTATGATTGAAACGAATAACTGAATTTGTAGATCCGGCGAATCCGACAAACCCATTACTAACCGGTGTGACCGCACCTTGGTGCCCCAGCACAGAGGGATTACTACAATCCTCACTGGCTGCAGGTTGGCTTTGGGTTTCATTTATTCTGACTGAGGTGGGGGATGCAATAATGATGAGTGCTTTCTCCCACAACCTTTACAAGTGTTCCTCCTATTATCAGGGGTTAGACAGTTATAACAGAGGTAATTGCTGTCTTTCTTCCTTTTGTTGTCTTTCTAGATATAAGCAAAGCATTTGATAAGGTGTGCCATGCTGGTTTGTTGCGTTAGTTGGAGGCTCTAGGCGTATAATCGCCATTACTTCAGTGGTTCGAGAGTTACTTGTGTAACCGAAAACAGCGTGTAGTTATAGAAGGGCAATGCTCCGACTGGCGATCAATTAATTCTGGTGTTCCCTAAGGGTCTGTGCTAGGTCCGCTTTTATTTCTTATTTACATTAATGATATAACTGATGATCTCTCCTCCCTTCCGTTGATCTATGCTGAGCAAACTACTCCACTTGGAATTGTTGACGACCCGGCCGTGTCAGCTGGTCGTCTCAATTCTGATTTAAATAAGATTGCTGTGTGGGCTGACAAATGGTAAGTAACCAGGAATCCTGTGAAAACTCGTAATGTTTTTTCCTTGAGCGTAATAGACAAGCTCACCCTCCTCTATTTCTCAACTCTAATGACGTCAAAGATGCTGAGTCTCATACTCACTTGGGTTTAACTTTGCAGAGTAATATGTCGTGGAGAAAACATAAAGTTCAGGTGTATGGGAAAGCCTCTAAGCGATTAAATATTTTAAATTTTGTCACATACAAACTTGACCGTTCCATTTTAACATCCTTGTATAAGAGTCTAATCAGACTACTTTTGGAATATGGGGATGTCATTTGGAACAGCTGTTATGATTGCGACTCTGCTGTACTTAGATAGCGTTCAATATGAAACTGCAAGGTTGGTGACAGGAGCAGTTGAAGGCACCAGTTCTGCAAGGCTGTACAAGGAACGTGCTTGGGAGTCTCTTAGTAGCAGAAGGAAATTACTCCTCCTAAGTCAATTTTACAAAATAGTAAAAAAAATCTTGCACCTAATTTTCTAAGCTACTGCGTAAACTATCTAGTGAGCGACCTTGTTATCGTCTTAGGTCAAGGGAAAACTTTATACAATTTTCATGTAGAGTTTCTCGCTTTCAAAAGTCTTTCTTTCCATCCGCCATTACTGCCTGGAATTCTCTGCACCTAGATGTTCGAAAATCTGTATCTCTTCCCACTTTTAAAGCTAAGTTAAGGTCAACTACAGTTTGTTACAGTAATTTTGTCCTTTACCGAACAACTTTCAGTGAGTATATTTGACATTTGTGAATTTTTTGGACACTCGGGAGTGTCTTTTTTAAAGCCTAGTGGTCACATGTGTCCATTCCTCGGCAAATAGAGTCGCAACGTTTGTTTTGAGGGAAGGTCTTCAAGGCTTGTTTTGCACTGGGACTCTTCTCAAGCTACACAGAACACAGGTATTAAAACCTAAACAAGATGTTTTGCCAATAAGCTTTATTTCGAAGAAATCAGAGTGAATCAACGTAGTAGTTAAAAAATACATTTTGGTTGTCGCGATCACTGCACCGAATTGATTTGGAGAGAGTTTAACGAGCCGTTTGTGTTGGACATTTTTCGCAATGGTGAAAGAGAAGTTGTTGAGACAGTTGGTGTTGTTGTTTTTCCTTTAATTTCCTTGAAGAAAGACCAGGTGTCTAGCCTGAATGAGAATGGAGTCAAAGCTGTAGTTTTGAGGCCAGAAAGTTCCGACAGGGAAATTAAGAATGCTTTTGAAGTCCGTGTGTTTACAAAGTTTCCCTGTCAACTGGGTATTAATAATATTACAGATCGCAGATTTAAAGCAGCTTCCTAGACTTTGCAAAACAAAACAGGTAATGTACAGTATTACTTCCAAGTTTAATTCAAATGTTTGAACCACGGGTAAAGCCACGGCCGATAAATTGACTGCAAAAGCCGTCCGCAAAAACTCGAGCTTTCGCGCGTGAAGAATTAATTTGAACATGCTGTCACTATCACGCAGCGAAGCATGTTTGCGAAGTTTTGAACATTTTTTTCTTTTTCAAACAGTTTTTTCTGCCTCATATTAAATGAAAATTTATTGTTATTGTACGTCCTGTCGCGTGCCTTTCATTTGGTTACCTCTCTTTGGCAAATTTAGGTATTTAAAGTTGACAGTATTTTTGCATCGTAGATTTCTGCACATTTAATTTAATTTACGGCTACCTCGGCGGCCGTATTTGTTTAGTTTATTCGCGTCATTCAAGTACATTTTTTAGTTTTATTCAGCTGCTACAAAACACCTGAGAAAAGAATTAACTGGGCACTAATTAAACACAATTCAAATACGATTTATCTCAAACTAATTGGCTATTTTTGTCGTCTTTTTTGACAACTTAAATCTTTCTTTCAATGCGCTGTAGTATTTGTCGCAGGCGAAGAAATTTTCGGATTTTTTTGTCTTGAAAATCGTTATTTAGATATGTCTTTTCCCTTTTATCTTTCGGAATTTTCTCCAATGTTAATTATCCGCTATATTAAATGAATTGAAACTTTGTTGTTTCCGGTCTCGTTTTGTCCTCCAAAGTCAATAATAATGAACTCGTTTTTGAGTGTTCAAAATTTCTCGGCTGTCGTGCGGCAAAGAAAAAAAAAATTTCTTGTTTTCTTATCAGTTTTAATATACCTCAAGTAGAGTTCTTTTTGTTGATTATTTTTTTGGATATTTTTGGCCGTCATTTGTTCAACTTTAAATGAACTATGTCTTAAAATCTGATCTTATACATATCTGTGGTTACTTGGCATATGGTTTATTTCTGTGCTTACGCTAGCTCGGAAATATATCAAAAAATCTCCAGGGAATAAAGGGGTAGGCTGTGAATCATTGTCACACGCAGATTTTAAGCGAGCGGAACAAGTCGATTTCATTTATGAAAGTAAAAGTCTACTTGTGGCAAGTCTAAGTGGAGGCGTTCATGCAGCTGCATTTAAGCATTAACTTTAAATGGCACCCTGGAACTGCAAACACTCATGCCCTGTCCACAGTATGCCGGAGAAATATCAAAAGGATGTTAATCACTCCCAGGGGCGGGGGAGAGGAAAACACATCGATTGTTTTCCATCCACACTTTGTTGGAGAAATCTGAAAACGCAACATTGGATTTGTGTTTGAGGATTGAATTATGACGTCATCATTTTGGAAAAACTCCATCTTGAAAATGTTTTCCGTTCACATCAATCGCAAAGCCGGCGTTTTCAAATTCCATTGGGTTTGAACAGCGTGTTCGTTTGAAGAACGCCTGTTTTCGTGGCAAATTATTGTGCACCGAAGACCTAACCCTAGAAACAAAGCTGTGTTTTCAAATATCTGAGGCGAAGTGTGGATGAGGCCTCAGCAAAGTTGTTTATCAAGTTTTACAAGTCAAACATGAAGATTAGATTTGCTAAAATTGCACACTGGTCGGTGATCAGATAAGATCAAAATCTCCGGTGATATAACAAATTGTTCTTGCGGACAGACTGGTTGGTGGTTTCCAGTGAAGTGCTAGCAGCCTCATGCCAAGAGTCTTTGTTCCCCTTGACTAGCATTCGGGAAGCAATGCGAACCTGTAGAGAGCCCATTTGAAGTCTGAAACTATCAGGCCTCCAGGACGTTTAAATTGTGCCTAGCTCATAAACACGTGTCTCAATCAACTGCTAGTCGCAGAGTTCTCAAGTTGATTTGTTGGCAAAGAGTGAGACGTGGAACGGCGCAGCCGTTTTTTGTGACGCCGGAGGCGTCAATCCACTACTAAGGGGGTCTGGGGGCATGCTAGTTCCCGGGAAATTTTGAGAAATCGAAGTAGCTAAGACGTGTTTTCCTTCATTCTGAGTAGAAATGTCATGCTTTATAAGTAAGTATTTAGATCCAATTAAACCCACTGGCCAGAGAAACGCTGGCAGCTGGCTCTGCACAAGGATGAAGTGTTTGAAGCGAGTACAAACCAAACAATGACTAAATGTTATGTCATAAAATATAGTTTGTTATGAGGGAACTTCACTAAAGAAGCAAGGAATCTCAAATAGTGAGGAATAATAATAGTTTCAGCGTGAGAGCGTAAGATTGATTTTGTTTGCGTGAGTCTCCCGCTCAATGCGTGAGACTTGAGAACTCTGTAGTCGCTTTTGGTTTTCTTTAGCGTGCGAGGGCACCTGTTTATTTAAGAACTTGATTCATGCACAAAAAAAGAAAGAGAGGCAAAACAACCGGATGTTCTCACAGGCTAGTTTTTTTTTTTTTTTTTAATCATTTTCATTGTTCTTAAAGCCAATGAAACTTAGCGCTGTAATAGAACTAGATACTCTTCACTGTGCATACTCAAGGCAACTTGTTCATTCTATATTCTTTGCCATTGGCATACCTACATTGGTTACGTGAGCTGGAAGTCTTTTCTTGTCTTTATTGCTTAAATTTCTCTCACTTCCCTCAACAAAGGAACATAACCCTCGTTTCCTCGTCGCCTTGTTGCAACTTGGAATGGAAATATCGCCTAGACTTTGCATTTCACGGAATGTTTACATCGGAAACTTTCATCACAAATGTCTTGAACATGGCCCTGTACAATCCTTATAAGCAGAAGATGACACTGCCAGTTTGCAGCAAAACTAAAACTTGTTTCTGTTTATCTCATTTGATAAAGAGAGAATAATTAATGTTTTCATTGAGACAGTATTGCCTTAATTTTTTAATATTTCCAATGCTCACTTTTCAACCACATTTGCTGCCACCTATTTCTTGGTGAACAAGAAACAAAAATGAAAAATGTTTAAAACATGGCATCGTCCACCCTTGTCAAATGTATAAGCATGATCGTTTCAATTTTAATGCCTTCTTATCCAACTATTTAATTACTTTTTTTTTATTTGGTTCATTATGACTGAACACTGAATTACTACTTGTACTCTAAACATGAAAATCAACCACAGTATCCCCTAAACCAGATAGTATTAAACATAATCCAAAAGAATTTTAATTCATTTGTTCACTTCAGGAGTTTGCTCACAGAGCACTTTGATCTTGTCTAAGGGAATATTTGTTTAAAATTAATCGTTGTGCATCACCTTTTTGCCAGTGCGGTCTTGACACTGAATCGGTGAAACACTTCTTTTTGTTTTGCCCCGGGTATGCCGCCCAACGTGATCTTCTCCTTACCTCCGCTGCTAATATTCTAGGTGAAACGTGGTCATTTGTACGGCGTTAAATCTGCAAATTATGATATTAACTGTGTTCTATTTCGCAAAGTCCAGACTTTTATAATCAATACTAATCGCTTTTCGATGGCCACTGTTTAACTGTTAAATTAATACATTTGTAGTTATGTAAATTTATTTGTTTTAACTTTGTGTGCTGTTTGTGTCTGTCGGTTTTTTTAGCCTGATTATTGTATTATTGTAAGCCCCCTTGATAAGCCTAGGTGCTTTGGGGGCAAACAATGGAAAAATTTTTAAATAATAATAATAATGATAAAAAAAAGCTCCATGCTAACTGAAAACGGTTATCATAACTCTTGCGCTTAAATTCCGGGCAATCCTCAATTCATCTCTTTGGTCTGCATGCTTTGTCTGTATCTTAACGGATTGTTAACCGGAGGGTTGAGGAAAATTAAGGCACAAAAATTATTTGTGAGTCGCCCTTGGTCTAATTTGAAAACCCACTTACTTGTGGAAGTGTTGCTTTGACCGCCTTTGTTGCTTTGACCGCTTCGTCGGATACTCTGCCGCTATACAAACAGATAATAATGCGAAGAAAGATAAAAAATGTCAAGTCAGATAAAAATGCCAAGGCAGCTTTGAAGAGTTCGAAGAGTTGTTCATAGCTTGCCCTCAATAAATTAAATCTTACATGAAACCAGTCTGCTCTACTTGTTGAAGATCTCACAAGGTACTTATAGGCAACGTAGGGGGAATAGGAAAGGGGGAGGGGAAAGTGGTATTCCAGTAAACAAATTACTTAACTGTAACAAAGCCCACTCGGCCTAAATCTGTTTATATGCGTCTAAATAGTAGACACTTGAAAATCCACCCGAATCCGACCATGGCAACCTCTTTATTTCGACCATCGAAAATGCAAGGTGGCCGCCAAGTCCAAGATGGCCGCCAGTTTTTAACAAACATTATAATAAAACAGTTACCCAATTACACCTGGTGGATTTAAGCCTCTAGGCATGTTTATTGCCTATCTTTACATGCAAAACCAGCGTCGAATCGAAAACTGAGCAAGCGAGACAATTTATTTAAAAAGTGCTCTAAATCCAAGATGACGGGCAAATCCAAGATGGCCGCCGTCAAACTGATTTAGATATGTATTGAGCCCTGTTTTTTTGCAGGAAAACAAATAAATACCAAATAATACATACTATGATTATTTCACAATATTTTTTTATGTGTAAAATAGATTTTTTTTTAAGCAATAAAACCCATTCCCATTTCCACAGCTCTTAGTTTTCGCTGTCAGATGGCAATGTGATCAATTCTCTTATCACACTAGCGAATAAAAACACTGCCTAAACAAGTCAAATCTGTTTCATTACTTAACTAAATGTGTTTCTTGCAGGCTTTATTAGAGCGAGTCATTATATCAAGCCGCGCAGCTTGATCTATTTGACAAAACTCATCCCCGTTTCTTTCATACAGGTCCAAAAATGTCGATTTTGATGCTCCTAATTCTAGTTATAAATCTACAATAAATTTAAGTTCACGTAGCAATTGTTGTTTGCAGTGTCATTTGCTGCAGATATCATCAACAGCAGTGTCATCAAAATCCTCATGATCCACTTGCAGGGAGTTTTGGAACGCGATGTCCTTACATTTACCGCCCGCTGGAGTACACTGAAGGTAGTTCTTGAAGCAGGTGAAAGATGATAATGCTGCATTCTACTCAGGAATATGATATAAGCAGTCCGCATTATTCCGATATATTAGGACGGGTATGACGTTATGAAACTATTGTTAGAAACGAAAATGGCGGACCTTTTATGCAGAAAAAGAAGATAGAGCCTATCCGGCATTATCCGGGGTTTTTTTCAATGAAAACTTGAGAAGGAGAATACGCGGCTATTTTGGAAGTGAGAGAATGCGAACTGTATTCTAATCCTTGAGTTTTCTGGTTTTAAGCGACGTTGTAGACGCGATTTTGTGGTCATATCCCAAGGTTACTAAAGAGTACGCATTATTTTCTAGTATTTGCGAATTTTTCATCGAGCTGTTTATATTTTTTGCTGGTTCTAGGGTTATTAAAATTTCATCATGCCAAATTCAACGGCTGTAAACAATGCCGATATTTTTTAAACTCTCTTTGAATTTGAAGCCTTTCTAACAGGTAAAATTGACCAACGCAACATCAAAACTTGCAATTCACGATCGATCGAACAACGGGCAGTTCAGCATAAGAGGGTATGTGATTCCACTAATTCAGGTACAGAAACGGAAATAAACTACTTACCAGTGCCAGAATTCTTTAAAGCAGTCTCCCTTAAGCTCTGTTAGAAATCGCGCTGGCGGCAGTTTTAATTCCGATGTGGTGATTCGAACAAGCCAGTTACTAGATTTCTTCAAACTCTTTCAAGAAGCTTTCAATGAACCCAAAAATAGAGCTGCCTTTGAAATCCTTCTTTAATTAATACAAAATATACAAGGCCACAAATAAATAGCACCTTCCCGTTCGAGTAAAAATAATGAACAGGTCAAAAGATCACGATTCGCCCGACCTTCGTCCACCATCTGGGAAATATTGCTTTGTTATGAAAGTGACACTTGAATCGTTACACGAATTCTCATTGGTTGAAATGCGAGTCACGGCTGTCCTAATATATCGGGATATTCCGGACTGATAAGTGGAATCTATGTAGCAGTGAAAACGCTCTTGATGTATCCTGTGTCGGCATGCGCTCCTAAGCGCAGCTTTTAAGTTGGTGAAGAGGTTGAAGATCGGCACTATGAAACACTATGACCGACGATCGCCTTTCATCGTTAAAAATACTGCACATCCACAAGGAAAAAAAAAATGTCGAGAGTGTGCGTGACCAGTTTGCACAGCACAAAGAAAAACGCCTCGCTCCTTGCTTATAAATGATAACTGAAGGAGAGCTGGGCATGAGCCGTTGGAAGTAGACGTACATTTGAAAGCTCCGCAACTCGGCTTTGAGAAATCAACACAACACAGTGAATATTGCCGTTCCTGTACGTTTTTTTTTCATCGTACTAACAGCTACCAACATGGGAAACACTGATTTAGATAAAAAACGACCGAGGATAAGCAGTCCCGGCACCGACAAGGAATCCATCGAAGCAGCCCAAGATGGCGCCTACATCAAAATGACGCTAACTGAATATCAAAGTTTCTTATTAAGACTTACAACTATCGAAGACAACACTAAAGTCCGCGAAGAGAGAATTCTTAATCTGGAGGCTAGACTTGACGAAGCCCAAGTTGAAATACAAGCCTTAAAGAAACAACTCCGTGAAGTCGATAAGACAGTGAACAACACTAAAGATTCCCTTGAGTTCACCCAAGGTGAGCATGACGACCTTGTGGAACGCGTCGTCAACTGCGAAAACGAGCAGTCAACTTGTTGGGATGAGCTGACTCATCTAAACATCTATAGTCGCCGATGGAATCTAATTTTCTACAGAGTCAATGAGTCCAAAGATGAGGATTGCTTCTCGCTGGTACGTGACATCTTAACCCGAAATTTAAACCTACCACAAGACGAAGTCTCGAATATGAAGCTTTGCGGGGCACACCGTCTTGGCAAGCCAAACAGAAACAGAGCTCGACCTCTCATTGCTCGCTTCACGTGTCGTGCTGACAGAGAGCGTGCCTGGAAAGCTCGCTACAGGCTGAAAAACTCGCGTATTTCAATGGGTGAAGACCTACCGAAGCACATACAAGAAATCAGGAAAAACGTCCTTATCCCTGCGATGAAGAGGATAAAACAAGAAACGCCTAGCCACAAAGCTTCCGTCATAGGAGATAAGTTAGTTGTTAATGGAAAAGTTTATTTTCATTACGACGTGCCGAAGAAATGGCTTCCTGTCAACTCTTCAGTGAATACCCATGAGGATTATGGCAATGGTACAGCCGAACATCAAGAACCACTGCAAAATCAAGAAGAATCCTCTGATGTTATGGTCCACTGAGAATCCCAAGAACTGCTTAGTCAAAGCGAATAGGTAACGCTCTTTCTGTAAGTCTAATACTTTCTACAAAACTTTAAAATTAACTCCTAGTTGAAAAGCTGACTTATTTTTACTCCGTTGCTTCTCGCCTTTAAAATTTTGCTCTAGGATCTCGCTATTTTCATGCTTCCCTTACGCTAACCAAATTTTCACTTGCACATTTTAAAATGTCAAATACGTTTGTTTATTTTACATTCAGAGCCAAAGTCGTTGTTATTGCGGATGCTTTCTTCGTCCCTTGTTATGCTACCCTATCAAATACGCCAAACCACTTTCGTGTGGTGCGTTCGAAGGCCTTTTTCAGCGCCTTTTTTATTTTTTTGTTTATGTTTCGTAAATAATGTTTGTCCAAGTCCTTTGATAATTTATTTTATTTCTACTAGTAGTTTGAAAACTTTAATCACCAAAACATCGCATTCACATTCACACTTCGGCCAAAAGACAGCTGTCAAAGTCCGCCGTTGCCACCGCAATTTTCTGACTTTTTCCTTTTGTCCCGTAGATGCTTTTAAAACCTAGTTTTGATATTAAATTCCAGTCCTTAAACGTAAGAGGATTGAATAAGTCAATCAAACGTCGATCAATCTTCCGTTGGTTACATAATCAAAAATTCCATTTCACATTCTTACAAGAAACCTACAGCTCTAAAGAATGTGCCCAAATCTGGGAAGCTGAATGGGGTGGGAAGGTTTATTTTAGTCACGGCAGTTCACACAGCAAAGGTGTTATGACTCTCGTTAATCCGAACTTAGATGTCAAGGTCGAAAAATGCATCCAAGACACGAATGGCAGGTACCTTATACTTGACCTATTAATTGATGAGTTGCATCTAACTCTAGTGAACATTTATGCCCCGAATGACGCGAATCAGCAAGTCACGTTTTTTAAAGATCTCGAAAATCAGCTTGAAGATTTTGCCCAAGAGAATATTATCATCGCAGGTGACTTCAACTGCGCTCTTTCTGAACATGACAAAAAAGGCGGAAATCCAGTTTGGAAAAAATCCATAGTAATTAAAGAAGTTCAGCATCTGGCGAACCTCTATAATTTAACAGACATTTGGCGCGATCGCAATCCGAACGACAACCGCTTCACTTGGAGAAACAAATCGCTAAAAATCCAATGCCGACTAGACTTCTTTTTAATTTCAAAAGAACTCAGCAGTGACACACATGCTTGCAATATAATTAACGCCCCCGAAACTGATCACTCGGCTGTCACTTTACATCTTAGGACAGAAGATTTATTGCAACCTAAAGCTCCTGGTTTTTGGAAATTTAATAATTCTCTATTAGACGACGAAGACTTCACTTCCGCAATCCGTGAAAGTCTACCGGATTTCAAAGATAAATATGCTGACCTAGATGACTTGGGTTTAAAATGGGACTTAATTAAAATGGAAATTCGCGGATTCACAATCAAGTATTCAAAAATCAAAGCTAAGAACAAGAGGAATGAAGAGGCTGCCCTTCAAAATAAAGTTAATGAACTTATGCAAAAGTGTGAACAAAACCCTAGCGACAAAAGATTATTAAACGAGCTTTACGCGACAAAATTGCGCCTTCAAACGATCATGCGACAGAAAACAAAAGGCGCCATTCTTAGGAGCAAAGCTCGGTGGCATGAGTTTGGTGAGCGAAATTCCCGATACTTTTTCAACCTAGAAAAACGAAATCATTTAAAAAAAACAGTCACAAGGCTCAAACTTCGTAACAATCAGGTAACTTGTGATCAGTTTGAGATACTACAAGAACAAAAAACTTTTTTTGAAACTCTTTACAAGTCGCAAAATTCCCAGGATAATCTGCCTGAATCTGATTTTTTCAATTTAGAGAATATTGATCCGCTAGATGAAAACGAACAAATACTGTGTGAAGGCATGATTTCAAAAGAAGAATGCTTAAATGCCTTAAAAGAGTTTAAAAACAACAAAACGCCAGGAACTGATGGTTTTTCTTCAGAATTCTATAAATTCTTCTGGAGTGACCTTGGCACTGAGATGACTGCCAGTTTTAATTATGCTTTCCGAAAAGGTTCACTATCTATCAGCCAAAAGCGCGGAATTATTTCACTCATCCCCAAAAAGAACAAAGACAAAACTTTACTTGAAAACCTGCGACCCATATCTCTACTAAACGTTGATTACAAAATTCTGACAAAATCTATTGCAAAAAGACTAGAAAAAGTCCTTCCTAAAATCATAAACTCTGACCAAACTGGTTATATTAAGGTGGCTGAACACAGTTTTTGATACCTCTGTTTCATTTACCTTTGCTTCTAAAACCCTTGATCCTTTGGTCGCCAAAAATGGCAGCAAGCAAGTTAACAACACAAACTTCAACTTTTTGATAATTAAACTGTCGTATGTGCCGTTGCCATGGCAACATGATTAATTATAAACAGGCGTTTAAAATCGGTTTTGTTTATTTGCAGAAAATCTAGTCATTAGATTTTCTTTATAATTTGCATGCAACAAGCTTGTAACGATACTCACGTGTTAGCGCTATTTTAATAATAATTTAACAAACAGATCTTTAATTATCCCTCGTTGAAGGTTCACTGGCATATCTTGAATTTCCTTTGTTAAATTTTAATTTTTTTTAATCCTCCAGTTACTTATTTCCTAAAGTATTTTCGCTCTAAATTTCGTGGAATTCTAACGAGTGGTTCTCGAGAAATAGGCGTATCTCCGAAAGTCAATTTTTCACTCAATCGCAATTTTTTCGACTTACTACGCATGCGCTGCATTTAACTGGGTTCCTTCGGTAACAAACAAAAGCTGAGAATTGCTGGTTTCTTTGCATCGTTACTTTTTCTAACATACCTCTGTAATAAAAGAGTAAAACCATCAAGACAGTGTTCATTTGTGAAGAAAAATAGTACAGACAGCGCGGACATTGAGCAAATAAAATGATCGCTGTATTGATGCCATGCTAGTTTTTATGCAATACTTGTGCGCGCGCTGGAATTGCGTTAGCATGAGCGCGCGCGAAAACTGTGTTCGGCCACCTTAAAGGACGCTTTATCGGTGAAAACGTTAGACTAA
The DNA here is from genome assembly GCA_019787425.1 of Platygyra sinensis. NCBI lineage: Eukaryota > Metazoa > Cnidaria > Anthozoa > Scleractinia > Merulinidae > Platygyra > Platygyra sinensis. The sequence continues at coordinate 8,483 of JAHPZR010000155.1, read as the reverse complement.
TTCAAGATGTAATGTCCCACACTAAACAGGAGGAAAAACCCGGTATTGCCATATTTCTTGACTTTCGAAAAGCGTTTGATACAATAGAATGGAACTACTTAAGAACCGCATTACAAACATTTAATTTTGGCCCAGACATACTCAACTGGTTTCAAGTTATTTACAACCAAGCATCGAGCTGTGTACTGCACAATGGTCATGCATCAGACTTCTTCCTTCTCGAGCGAGGTGTGCGACAAGGTTGCCCACTGTCTGGCCTCCTTTTCGTCGTTGGAATCGAACTCTTAGCTAGAGTACTTAAAAAAGACCATACTATTAAAGGCATCCAAGTCGGTCAGGAGGAAATTAAGATGACTCAATACGCAGACGATACCACCGTTTTGGTACGAGATCTTGATTCTGTCACACAATTACTAAAACATTTAGACAAATTCAAGCAAATCAGTGGTCTCGAAATTAACACAAACAAGACCGAAGCATTGTGGTTAGGATGTTGGAGGTCGCGCAAAGACAAGCCGTTTGGTTTTAAATGGCCCCAAAAACCAGTTTATGCCCTTGGTATACACTTTTCCTATGACTTAAAGCAAGCCAACACCCTTAACTTTGAAGAAAAGGTTTGTTCTTTAGAAAAAACACTCAACAACTGGAAAAAAAGAAAGCTTACTTTAATTGGCAAAATCAATATTGTCAAGACATTAGGTTTGTCGAAGCTCATATATTGCAGTTCGTTACTGACCGTATCTAAATCCTTTATAGACAGAATTAATAAGATTATTTTCAGCTTCATTTGGGAGGGTAAGCCTCCCAGAATTAAGAAAAAGACTATCATTGGTGAAAAACACTGTGGAGGCCTAAAAATGATTGACTTTGAAATCATGGAGCGATCGCTAAAGATTGCTTGGATAAAGCGTATCGCTGAATCAAGTAATGCATCTTGGAAAAAAATCCCAAATCAAGCTCTTAACCAATACGGAGGTCTTGAG